>VXBX01001585.1:94913-184517 GCA_013400415.1 Scytalopus superciliaris
AAAAAAAAGAAAGGCAGTTTCTCCTGCCCTCGATACCTCTAAACTTTAAGAATAGTTTCACAATCATCCCCGCTTTCTGAACAGGCATGACACCAAATTCCTTACTGCACTTACCATGTACTCGCTTCAGTGCACCACAGCTCATTTCATCACACAGAACTATCAGAGAGCATTTACTTTTACTGAGCAACAGCAAGCATAATGCCAGGAGAAAGTCAAGCACATGCATTTTGCCTCCAGGATAAGATTGTTGATACGCACCCATACTTACAGATCTCTTGTGAATCAACATCATACACCTTGTCTAGGCATTGGTCAGGGTCATGTGAACTCATTGGGAAAGTTGCCAAGAGAGCCACTTCCAAGAGAGGCTCTCTCAGGATGGCTGTTCTCCCACTGCCTGCCTGGTCAAAGGAACTTTCTGTACGCACACACACAGTTGGTCTGCTCTACTTCACAACAGATTCCTCAGAGAGACCACCATGTCACTGGGAGCATACCAGGGCACAGGCTGTGCTAGTGCTGTGAACTATGTTCAGAAGCAAAGGAAAAAAGAGAACCAAGATGGACTTAATATTTTTCGTAATACTTTCACAATGTAAGGAAAACACCAGCTATGCTCATCAGTATTTCTCTGGACATCCTTAAATTTATTCAGCTTGAAACTAGTTTTGTTTACATAAACTGCCTTCAGACCAGATTAAAACTGATCTCTGCATGAAGACTGAAATTGCTCTAGAAATCATTTTTAATTTGGAGACCCAAAACTGTTGTGGTAGAGACTGAAAAAAAAAAGACACTCAAGCTGAGAGCTCATCTGCATTAACTGCAAGTCATCCTCAAGGCAAAGCCAATCCTGAGCAGATCCCAGCTATACTTAGCTGATCCCCTGCTGTGGAATCAATTCACTGTGCATCTCCTCCACATACATTTCCGATCTTCCCTCAACTCTTGGTGCAGTGTGCTTTTTCATAGCCATAAAAGGCACTTTAAAAGGAAATGGAGACTGAGAAAATGAGTGGACTCAGTGTGCAAGCTGAAGTGTATTGCCTGGATGTCCTCTTCCCTAATGAGATGCTAGATTAGAGTAATTCTCCTTTTCCCCTTGGTTAAGCTGTTTAGTGCCTCTTTCAGAAAACATATGTTCTGAATTTCTGGGGTGCTGAGTGAGAAGAGAGATATGCCAGAATTCATTTCTCCTTTACAACTAACTTAAATGTAAATGTGTAGAATACTGAAGTCAATTTTCTAATGAACACTGGCATCACTGCTATGAAAATGAAAGAGTGAACTGGAAAAAAACCTTATGAACAGTCTTCTGTGTGAATAATTAAGCTACAGCTAAGTTTGCACTGGAACCCTTTTATTAGCCTCCAATTACAGTTACCAGTAAAATGTCTCCAAGACCTTTTATGTACTAGAGTTAATACAGTTCTTCTAGGCAAAGAAAGAGGACTAGAACTGGTATAAACTATACTAGTAAAATACTGCCCTCATAGGCAGGTTACTTTGTGCAGCAGCTATCCCACACTGTTGAACAAATACCCATCCACACCATCTGCATCCTCGGACAGAAAGAGAAGGACAGCAATTCATGACTGGATAGCAGGTTTGTAAAAAGTGTGCTTTTCTGCATTTGTGTCTATCTGCCTGTGAGCTATCAATGAACTAAAATATCTGGAAGCAGAGGGATCTAATACGATGTGAGTTGCTACCAAATATTTATATTTACATAAATTCATAGCTTTGCATTGTTATTTTATTGGTTAGTGAGTATTATGTTACTGGCTAGTTTACATTAAAGACATCTTTGCTGAAGTCTGTTAACAAATAAAAGCTGCCATTCTAGGGCCTATTTACCTCAGGCACTCAACACAACAAATGTTAAGATAAAGATTCAAATCCATGATTATGTTTTTGTTCAAACTATGCTACTGTTTTGATAATCCTTACTCTATTTCCCTTAAAAGTTGCAAGGTTTTTTACTGCTCAAGCATGAAAGTTATACACAGGAAACACAGTGATGTATAATTGTGTGAGGGAAGTATAAAATGCTATATAAGAAATTTTATTGAGCAAAACCAAGTAAAGTCAAGTTCAAAGAGAATGATCCAAAACTAGAGCTTCAAATATTAAGCTCCCCAGATGGCTTCACAAATATCAAACATTTAGTTCCAACAAGCTCCAGAGTTACTTTAACTGTAATTGTTCTGTTATACATGCAAACCAATTTTGTGTCATTTCACATGAATCCTAAGAAAGAAACAATTTTTACTTTATGCAGCTGCTGAGCTTCATAGAATGCAAAAAGTAAACATAGAATCTACAGAGAGAACTTGATTATATGTTACAAGTCCCAACAACTACAGCATTCACAGCTGAACCAGCATGGTGAAAAAATGGCACTAGATCTGGAGCTCATGTAACCTAAGCACAGTTTCACTGGAAGCATTCAAGAAGCTCCAGCAGAGCTACATCCATTAGCTAAGCCTGTGAGCTATGACTTCAGCATGATAATATCGCTGTGCTTAACACAGTGAAGATCTAACACACTCAAAGAAATCAAACAATAAATGGCCAAAGTCCCATAAGACTTGAAGGACTGTATGCTGCCAAAAAAGGCAGCTTTATTTCCACTACTCAGTTCTGGGAAGACACAAGCAACTAAGAATGAACAACTGGAGTCTGTTAAGACAGTCAGCAGTTGCTGTAATGACAACTTCACGGCCAAAACCAGAATTGTGGGGTATTTTGGTATTGTTTGATTTTGCTTTTAAGTGTTTGCACTTGTCTGGATGAAGCTAAAAAATGCCTGTTAGGACTGCAATCTCTAGCAATTTCTGAGCCATCAGGCAGTTGCCTGCCAATAATACAAATGCTAAAAGCATTTGACAAGGGAACAAAAAGCACAAGCAATGATATGCAGATGGATTTTAGAACTAATGGCCAGAAAGTCTACCAGACAAGCCCTTTCAGTTGGGCAATTTGAAGCAGAGCACAACTTTTTCCTGGACTTACTGTTATCACTTGCACCATCTCTGTTTCATAGCCCAGCAAGAGTAGTCCCATTGGTCCCAGCTATAAGTAAGCAATACAGCACAAAGATCTACCAGCTCCAAACAGTCTTATCTGTAAATATCCTGAAGGCTTCACAACTGGTATTCACTGCACAGGCACTCTGTTAACTTACACACAACTTCTTGCCCCCCAGGGCCCCCCAGATATTTTTTGCTAAGCTGTTTCCTAGTCAGCCAGACCCAGCATGCACATGGGGTTATTCTGGTCCAGAAGCAGGACTTTGCACCATCCCATTTTCTCTCTCCTTCAATTTATATCAGGCTATCTGTAGCAATAACAACATGCCATAAACCCCACTGGAATGGGGCAAAAATACATCCTACTTGTGGTGCCAACACTAAGGTCTCTCAGTGCTTACAAAAGATCCATTACTGGATAAATAACAGCTTTCTCAAACTCAACTGAAGCAAGTGATCTGGTGAAACAGCAGCACTAAGCTGGTATCATCACTCCCCTTTACAATAAAATCCCTTGTGTCACAACAGCGCCAAACAAATTACTAGGCTACCATGAAAAGGTGTTTAGTTAATCCTAAATCCATGTGTTAGACTTATTACATTGAATGCTTGATGCATTCAGGACAAAGTATAAAACATGACAGGCTTTGGCTTTTTGGGGGTTTTTTGAGGGGGTTGTGGTTTTTTTGATGGGGTTTGGGGTGTGGGTTTTTTGTGGTTTTGTGTTAGGTTTAAAAAAAAAAAAGCAAACACATCTATAGAGATAATCCAAATTTAAACAACTACCTGATCCCTCTTCTACTGCTCTTCTTCCAGAAATACCATAGAGATGGTATTATTTCTTAACATATTTGGGTTCTACAGATTCGAGGCCTATGTAGATTCTCTGGTGAAGACTGCAGTGAAGTAGCATCATGTGTAGCCCAAATTATTTAATCTCTTCTTGTCCTACCCATTATAGCTATTTCTCTTCTCCCTGACTGGCTCTCTGGGTTTTCTACAATGAAGGTCACCTGCTTTGCTTCCCTGTATTCCTCCTGCACCTAACAATGTCTCCTTCTCCATAATTTTTGGCTTCAGTATTACCCAACAGAATAAAGATGTCAGATCAATGTTCAGAAAATTCAAAGCATTTCAGAAAGAAAGATTGCATCTTAAGCTATCACATTTAAAAAGAAAATTAAACGTATAGCTGCAGGATTCAGGAAAAATGCATCTCAGAAAACAATATGGCCACAAGTATGTTAATATTATTGCCTTTTCTAAAAATGCAGCCAGGTTTTATTCTCTAGTGGTTTTAAGCTGACAAGGCATAACTGGAGCACCACTTGATCACCTACATTAAAAAATGGAAGGGAAAAAAAAAAAGAACTCCCGTTCTCTTAATCAAGAGCTTCACCAAGTCAGATATANAAATCACAGGCATATTCCTATCAACTACTAAGAGAAATCCCTTCCCTTTCCATAGATTTTCTGGCTTTTCTTGGCTGATGTCATGCAAGCTATCAGGATTAGGTCTCAAAAGCTAATAAATTAATCTTATTTCCTCCATATCACTCTAAAACTGGTGTTGTGCTGCAGACTTACCTTGGAAACAAAACAATCTGCTATAGCCACAGGATCATTTTCGCAGTTTTCCAAATCTTGCAGAAGCTCACTAAAACAAAGAAGAGGAAAAGGTAAGACAATTATGGCACACCTCAGAATAGACACACCTGTGTATTTGGAACCACAGAATGCTTCACCATTCATGGCAGCACTTTTTACCACAGGGAGTCCTAAAAAGGGAATGAGAACCCCCCTTTGATACCCCTCTTTTCCCCAGCCACTGGGTTTTTTATTTGTAGGCAGAGGAAGATTATAAGGAAATAGTATTTCCACATACTTAAAACTTCAAGTCACCACTGACCATAGATTGGTGATCTGCTAAGCAAAGCTGAGCCCCTTCCCTCAGATAGATGCCTCATCCATAGAAACATTCAAGGCCAGGTTGGATGGGACTCTGAGCAATCTCATCTAGTTGAAGATGTCTGCTCATTGCTGTAAGGCTGGACTAGATGACCTTTAAGCATCCTTTCTAATCCAAACTATTCTATGACTGACAGCTCTTCTACAATACTCATAGTGGCGTAGTCAGAAGTTGTGTAGCTGCTCTATCAACTAACACAATTTAAAACTAAGAAAATTTAAAAGCTACTAAAGCATGTTCACTGTCCTACAAAGACTTCGTAAGCTCTAGGAGCTTTACTTGACCAAGGAAGATGAAGAGCTGCTCTGAAAAACACTGGTAAGAACCAGGGATGTATTACACATACAAGAAGAATGTTAAGAAGCTCAATGACCTTTAGTTCATCTCTTCACTGAAGAAAAATGGTTAGCCTGGGAAAAGTTTTCTGGAAGGGAATATATGCATACTACATGCATAAAAACAACACCTCACTGAGAGGCTTTTATAATTTTGACATGCAAAAAAGAAAATTAATTGTAACAGGAGCAAAGCAATAAGGGAGCCTGTTCACTGTTGTATGAAACATTCTTAAAAGCAAATTTAGTGAAAGAAAGAGTTCAAGTAGGAAAAGAAAACTTTGAGGCTAACTCCTTGATCTGAACAATCTTCAGTCTTACTGATAGAGGTAGTCAAAAAAATGAGAGAAGCAGCTGAGTTTTATACCACCTGGTTCTCTAACAGAATTTTCTTCTCCCTTCTCCCATCCCTAGCTCCCACAAATGATTTTCCATTTAGGGCTACTTTTCTCCAAATTCACAGCTGGTTCCCTGAGCGAGTTTTGCCTGAGTTCCTAAGAGTGCATCTAGGGAACTACCCTATTCCCCTTTAAGCAGACGCAATTTCCCTCTGTATGTACAAAAAAGGAGTAAACTAGAAGAGTTTCCTTCTTCTTTGCTCCTCTAATTACTGGAGGAAGGAAAAGGAGAAATCAGCAAGCAGTCACAAAGAACAAAGACAGGCAGAAACCTTAGGTTCAATGGTCACCGAGTCACTTTGTATAGCAACAATTTCACCTCCACACCTCAATGTCTCAATTCATCAAAATAGGAATAAAAATATAATCCTTACTTGATGCTCCATACTCATGAAGCTCATTTACATCAGGCAAAGAAGCAAGCTGTAGCCATGGTGACCACAGTCATTAGTTATACTGACACATGAGTTTCCCACACATGAGTTTTGGAAATAATGTCAAACATGCCAAACAGGCTCAGAGGATTCCTGCTGTTTGGCGAGCAAACCTTCTCCTGATGGCTTAGAGTATGTAGCACCTTGATTGCAATTTTATTCCTCCTGGTCTCCTTATAAACCCACATTATTTCTCCTTCAGGATACAGCAAAGAACACTTAAAGACTTTATATATTCATGCAATGAGTCCAAACTTACGCAGTAAATAGACTAGTGGTTTGTGTTTCAGCACCAGTTCGTAGTGTAAGGGACTGTTTTCTGAAAGATTTTGTTACCTATACTGCACTCTCTTCTTTGTCACCTGGCTGGTAAGAATGGGATTGGTAAAACTAGTCTGCCACTGTAAAAGCAGCAAATCTGTCATGCTCAGGCATCCTGAAAAACTTACATAAATCCCTATAATACCAAGCTGACATGTGAAAAAGCAGGGCTATTATTATAGGCTACATCTAAGTACCTGGCAGGAGGCAGAAAAAACAATAGAAAAAAGCATTAGTCCACTTCATCTGAATATCCAGAGGTTTTATGCCGTTCACAGCTCTTGGCCTCTGCAACTCACTTGTGCCAACCACCCAGGCCAGAAGGGAGCACCATTAGAGGAACTCCATGCTCTCAGCTGAATTATTAACAAGATTCAGACTGAAGCATGAGAGAAGTACCACTGCCACTTAAGACCTTGTATCATTGAGTTATACAGCTTGGGTTATTATGGGCTGGGAAATTCTGAATCTGTACTATCCTCATAGAGAGCTAATGCTAAGTCTCTTGGGATGAGAGAGGTAAACATAAAGAGACTGACAGTTTTATATACAGTGCATTCATCATATTATAATGCCTTTTAGGATGCTTTAATTTTTTGGTTTTATGAAGGCTCCTCAGAAGAAAAAGCCAGACCTTACTACCATGGAACTCTGAGCACAGGAACTGCTGAATACAGCAGTTACAGAAAATGGCCCTGCACTCTGTTTGTGTGCTTCAGTAGTCACTGATGGCCAAGGACCATGCAGGATGATCTGTGTCAGCAGCAGAAGTTTCAGCTTGACCTCTCCTAAGATCGCCTGAGAACTACTGGTAGAACTAGTACACTTGAGCACATTTCTCTGCAGAGGTTCCCTTTCAGAACTGAGTCATGGTATGGTGGAGAATTTATCCTAAACGGACACTTGAAAGAATCTCAGCAGGGAGGCCAGGGAAGAAAGGCAGCAAATGCTGACTTAGAGAACACTTCCCCCCTTCCAAATAAGTAAATGAATAATGAAGGAGCTTTTCCCAAGGGACAGCAGGATCAGTGGACCAGTATACAGTCAGTGATTCTGCTTTTCAAAAAGACATCATAGTCATGGGACTAGCAGTTTCCATCTTGACCACCATTCCCACCATTCAACACAACATCTGAAAAACCTAAGTAGTTTAGCTGACAGAAATGCCCATTTATTGAAATTAAATTTCTCAGATCTGAAAGTATGAAAAAAGCCCAAGACTAAAACCTTTGATCACTGTTTAATGGGCAAATTCAAAGCTGAGGAAAACAAAGTAGCTATAAACCTATAAAACCATGTTCACGAAAGGCATCTGAAACTACTAATGTAGAACTGCCAAGTGGACCTCCTTCTGACAGTAAAAATAGATAAAAAGGCTCTAGAGTATGTTTAGGACCTAGAAGCTACATGCCAAATTTCACACAGGAGTAAACTTAATCCTTGAAGCTATCTCGATCTACAATGAGTGTTCAGTCTTAAAAGCTCACAATTTTCATGCAGAACTTTATACCAGAAGGCCTGAAATACATTAGTAATTTACTAGAGGCTTTGGACAACTTTCCAGTGAGTTTTAACCATTCTAAAATATCTACCTCTAAAATTGCCCCAAAACCGCTTTTTTTTTTTTTTTTTTTTTTTTGTGGTGGTTTGGTTTTTTTCAGGTTTTATTTTTGTTTTTTAAACCACTGCAAAACTTCCCACCTCCCAGTCCCCAGCTCAATTATTCTGCATAATAACTGATCATACTTGGAGGTATTTTTATTAGGTAATATTTGCAACGATGCTGGCAAAAATGTGTTCTAGCTACCAAGTCTGTTTCTCTAGCTTTTGAAGGATCAGAAAATGTAAGAGCCAGGACTGTGTTTTTCCATTCTGTGACCACTGGGAATCTGTAAGCTTATAATGATTGTCTCATGGCTCTAAAGCAGGCCATGAGCCTGTTTTAGCAGGCTCCCACTATGTATTTTCCAGCTGTTAGATATTCAGTCAAGTCAGTTGTTGCAGCTGAAGCAGGACACAGCGGCTTTGTAGTTAAGCATATTTCCATTACTCCGCAGTAGCTATTTTAAGTTTCAGGAAAAGATTTTAGGGTTCATCTTTGTCCATAAATTCTGAATAGATCCATTCTTACTCTTTCCTTTGACACTGAGCAGAGATCCCAGCAGCTAAAGCACTTTAAAGTAACTTCCCATGATGATGGAAAAACATTGAAGATGCTCTTTGACACAAGCGCTCCACTTCAGAATCCTCTTTTGATTCAATTAAATTGTCTGTTGTTCTTCAAAGAACACAGTACTCTGGGAGATGTTTTGTCAACTATAGCAAAGCTAAAAGAGTTTTTACAGGAATATTGGGATATAAAAGATGTGGGAACTTTATGTCAATGTATTTCTTGCATTGGTTGAATATTCAGGTTTTCCTTAAATGCTGTTAGTTCTTTTTATAGTAACAGAATTCAGACATAAGTAGCATTAGCATGCTATTGAAACTGTAGATACTGAGGTCCCACACAACATGGCATTAGCTATACAAGCAGGAAATTTTATTCCAGGCTCCCAATATACACTAGAATCCTATCTGTGGAATGTTAGAGAAGGTTGGAAAGATACTGAACAGAAGACTTCAATAAACGAAAGGTACCAGAACACAGTTTTGGGAAATTAATTCAGGGAGTCCCTAGTAGTAGAAAACACTACAAACCTCAGACCTGGGGGATGAGCATAGGTACACAAAAGGACCTATATAGTAGGTATAAAATGTCTCTTTATTAAGGCAAGATTTTCATTCACAGTGTGGTATTGCATTAGGCTCAGTTAAGGCACAGAGCAGGTTAAGCTTACATTCATGCAAATAGCCAGCATAAAACCAAAAAACATAAAAGGAGACCTTGGCCATATTAGAGTGATAAGAGCATCTTTGATCAGTTTGCTCCCTCCCATTAATACAGGCTATTGAACTGTTTTCATTCAGTTAAATATGAATTTACCTGTTGAAATGGTAGATATCCCGTATGTTTCCAAACAGGGCTGACCGCTCTTCTGTCCCCAGGGAGAGCTTGGTCTGGTCAGTGATACAGTCAAGGTAATCCTACAAGAAAAGTGACAGTGAGGTCTTCAGACATTTCCTCCTTTTCTAGATCAGTAAACAGAGCTGACTCTCTTCATATCAGTTTCACCTTATTATTACAATAAAGCCTTCAGCAGCCCCTCAGTGAACAGTCACTCTATTATGAACAGTAACAGTACTTATCTGTTCACTGAAACCAAGAAAATCACAAAAGACTGAAAGCTAAGTTATACCTCTCAGATCGGACAGCCAATGTTTCTCTTGCTACTGATAAACAAATGTTTTCAGATTTCATTCACAGTGACAGTTTAATTGATCATTTGACTGGCTCAAAGACAAAAAAAATGCAAAAATAAGAGATGAAGAACGTAATTTAATGCAGTCTTAGTAACAGAAGACCTATATAATGAAGACATACGGGCAACAGAGGCTCAGAAAAGCAACCACAAAAAAAATACTTTAAAAAAAAATCATAGTTACCAAACATTACAGAGTGTGTAGAGGACAGATCTCAATGTATACATGTCCATGGAATTTACCATGCGTTGAGTTACATTGCAAATTACATTGATATATACTCTAGCAAAGGTTTCTTTTTGCATTTACAGAAGTGATAATGTCTCATCCAGGGACTTTAACTGAATATGAACATGACAGCTAGGAAAAGATCAGATTAGCAATGTTCTGGAAGAACAACTTTCCCATCTCTTCCCTCACTTTGATAAGAGCTCAATGTCACCTTTCAATCTGTTGCTGCTGCAGTATTAAAACTCTCACATAAGGGCAAACAAATCCAGCAGGCTATTTAACTAACTACAACTCATTAACCAAAAAACCCTATGTGCTGCCACATTCATGAAGAAATTCTGCTGGAGTATGGAAATAAAATAAAAATGAAAACAGCTGAAACAATGTGAAATAAAAGTAAATAAAATCCCTTAGCCTGAGGCTAGACAATGTGGTGCGGCACCCACCCAAAAGCAACAAAGCATTACATGGTGCTGCAAGAAAGGAACCCTACAAAACGTCAATGGGACTGTGAAAACATCTGTGATTCAACTATGTTCCAGAGTTGTAAAGAAAAAGGTTAGAACACATACATCGGCCAAGATTTAGTCTCTGTGTAAATTCTGTGAAGACAAAGGGTTTGGAACAACCATGGACCTGGTTTTTGAATTTTATATGCCCCCATAAGAAAAGTTAAGAATTACAGCACTGGAGCCCCGATGCCCATATCCTCCTTTCCAACTGAAACAGCATCAGCACAGTCACAGATTCAGGTTTCAGTATCAGCAGAATTAGCTCTGCCCTCCCCCCATCCTAATGCTCAATAATCCCCACTCTTTCATCATACCTCTGGTTAAAGGTACCCCTTATCACCCCCAAAACTCAGTATTTTTTGCACAGGGAAAGCAAGTAAGTTTATTCCAAGGCATCCTTAGTGTCTTTAAGAGCACCAAGTGGTGGTGGTGGGCAAGCAAGCAGGCAGGTCCCTGGAGAGCCATGTCATTTTTTCTGTGATGGCATCCAACCCGTACTCTACCTTGCCTCCCAGCTGACAGCAGTTTCACAGCCCACACCTGTCCTTGAAGTATATTTGTGCAGTAAGTCATTGGAACTGTATCCTGGAGACTCCCTGCATTTGTCCTTGGCTTTTTATGCATACTCAGAAGTTTCAGAGGAGTAAAAGGTTCAGGATGGTGAGGCAGACAGGACTGCAGCAAGCAGTATCATAGGTCAAAGGCAGATGTAGATGATAGATTCCGTGCTATTCCAGTGATGGTATTAAATAAATAACCATTTCTGCCCCAAAATACACATGTTTATCATATAAAAGCAAAGAACAAAAAAGCTCCAGTGGAATTGTGATCCTCCAAAAATATTTTAGAGTCAGGAATGCTGCAGCACCCTGAGCTGATACGACAGGGTGAGCTGCAGAGGAATGGAAATCTTACAGTAACTCACTCCACACAGCACATTTATTGAATAAAGAGGAGTTCCTTTCCAATTCATTCATCTCTTCATAGCTGGAGCTTGGATTTCTTCAAATAACAAACAGTCCACAGTTATTTTCAGTATTGTAAACAGTGTTATATTCATGATCTGGTTTTTGTTCCTTTTGCCCTCCTCCCCATTTTTTCTCCACATATGCACATGCTTCTCAGTCTTTTACCAATTATTAGTGAGAAAGAGGGAACTAGGTACCTTTCTCATGTTACTGCCGAGCAGCAGCCTGCAGATGCTTTGGTAGTTTTCCTTCACTCTTACAGCATATGCCAGTATAAGCTTATATACCACATCCCCACAGTTTGTGCCCTCTTTTGCTAAAAGTTGCTTAAGACTGTGCTTCAGGCACCTTCTTCATCCAGCATCAGATCAGAAACAAATGAGAAACTAATGATTGGATTTGTGCTTACATAGGGCAAGGGGAGATTTGCTCAGAACTCTTGGGATTCAGAGCTGCTTTGCACCTCACCTCATACTATTAAGAAATCACACAGGATTTGGGGACTGTTTTCCTGTTTTAGATTTTTGTTTTGGTTTTTTTTTTTTGTTTTTTTTTTTTTTTTTTTTTTTTTTTTTTTTTTTTTTTTTTTTTTTTTTTTTTATAACAAATTTTTTTTTTTTTTTTTTTTTTTTTTTTTTTTTTTTTTTGATATGGATACAGACATGTTTAAGTTGCTGTTATTGGTGTAAGCAGATACCTGAGCTAGACACAAACTGCCTAGTGTGGCACTGACAGTAGGGTAGTCACAGCAGCAAAAAACTTCAGGTATCCGTGTTTAAGTGAAAAGGTCAACATTGGACAGTCTTGACACAGTGGTCTCATGAAGTTCAGGCACATCACAGCAGCACTGACTCAGCAAGCGGGACCCATCTGATTATACTGCTTTATAGAGCACCTGTGTTCCAATAAAGGCTTCATGAACTCATCCAGGAAACAGATGCAGTATTGGCGTATAATGTTCTCTGCAAGGACAACACCACAGGCAGATAAAAGCTACCCAGACGTGGGTTTTTTCCTAATTATTTTCTTAGCAAATGGTACTTTACCCCTATGGTAGTCACTGCAACCTCTTGCTGTGTATCAACAGCTGTTATCACCTGAAGCCATAATGAAAGGTTTGGAGCTCCAATATAACAGGGCAGACTGCAACAGTAATGACATGGTGCAGAAATCAATGAAATTTATCAGAATAGAGTACTGGCCTTATTCACTTTATTTGTTTCTTGTCAGCATCTATGAACCCTCTGTCGGCACAGAATGCTTTGTTTATAACCTTTGCCTTCACTAGCCTTTTATTGCTTCTCTGCAGTTATGGCAAAAACATTTAGCTTACTTTACAGGAGAAAAAACCACAAATGTCACTCTCCTTAGATTGATTTACAGACCAAAGTTTTCTCTAATGGTATTGCACAATTTTCCCCTCCCATTTCCTGAAACTCTCCAAAAACTAGAAGAGCCTTGCCAGACTCCCCTGCCTTCCTTGCGGGTTTGACGTTCTCCCCATTCATCTTTCATCATGCCAAATCCATCAGAAGGAATGCCTCCTAGAAGATGCATATCCTGACTACCATCTCCTCCTCCATAATCACATGAGAAAGATCTCTAGAGGAATAAAATGATGAAAGCACTAATCTCAGAGGTTAAAAAAAAAAAAATTATATGAATTGGAAATGAGATAAAACTGTCAAGAAAAGGACAAAATGAGCAACAATATTTTCACATACTGATTAATGTCTTCCATGACCAAACTTTAGAAACCAAATGGAACATTTTCATCAAGCCACCCAAGTTTGCCTTTAACAACAAACACTTAGTTTTAAAAACATTATCTATTGTTGCTCAGCCCGTATTATAAGTCAGCTATTAATGGGGCAATATTAAAATTGCACATTAAAATGGGTAATGTTAATATGGTAATGCTAAAAAAATGGGTAAAAGCCACACTGCCTTGTAAAACAAGAATAAATTTTCATCCTGCCCTGCAAGAAACATATATACTATGAAAGTCCTTAGTAATTCCTTTATAGGGCAGGACAATGCATGAAAGAATATCACCAAAGATAAGCTCCTGCTTCTGAAACTTCTCTGTAGGAGAAGCAGAGTGGCAGCTCTGCTTCAGTGTCCTACCTGTACTGATTGAACAGAGAGGGAAGGCACTTTACAAACACCTTTTGCTGTGATGGTGAGAATTTGCTATGTAGCAGCAATTATCCCCAGTTCTCACATGAGTAGCACAACCACTAACCCAAGGCTGCAAGCAACACACATTTCATACAGTGGGATAATGTAGCTAAATACTTGCAGTTAACTAATAGGTATATTTTTAGCTGTAGATGCACAGTTTGAGCATCATAAAAATCAGAACCATACTTTATTTCTGACAAAGATGTTGCACATTAATGATGCCTGGAAATCAAATCTCAAAAAATGCTTGCACTGTCCACCATAAAGATTCTCTACATGCAAACCTAAGAATAAATAACTAATTCTTCTTGAATAAAGAAGAAAATTTCTGTGAGCGTATCTTTCCAGTTTCTACTTTAAGTGGAAACTGGAGGGCAGGGCAGAGGTGGGATTGGTATTTGGTGGTGTTCTTTTAAAGACATCTGAAGTTGGAAAACCTTCACACAGGCCAAAACACAATTAGGTCTGAAAGACCAGCACCTACTTGGGGGGCTAAGCACAGTATGGCATGGCACAGTCCTGCCACTGACCGACAGCCAAAGTCAGGGTCTCTCTGAGGACAATGCAGACTTGGAGACATTGCCTTCTCTGCTCACCTCAGCAATGTGAGCAGAAAGCTCCTGTGCTTCATGTGCTTCCTACTCCCTTTTTCCATTTTACATTCCTCAGTACCTTGTACATAAGACTGTCACTTGTCAGCAGCAGCAAAGCTCTGTCTGTGTGGGAAATGTGGGTCTGTGGGGCCCTGCAGATGGGCTTCAAAGCACCCGCCCACACACTTGCAGGGCACTGACCTTGCCACCAAGGGAGGAGGACAAGGAGAACATCTCCCAGCACTGACAGCCAGCCAGCCAGCCTACTAATGGGAACAGCCAGAGCCATATGCTTGATACAATCTGTCACTAGATGTTGTTTGTGATTGATTTCTTTCCTCTCCAATGTCCATGCAGAAGAGCAGAGTCTCTGAGCTGGCAGGAGGCCACCTCAGTGGCATCAGCCCTCTCCTCAGGCAGCAGGTGGAGCAAGCCATAGTGCACTCACCTGTGCCTACAACCAGCTTCCTCAGAAGTGCCCAGTCTACACGTGCAGCTGGCTCACACGGAGCCTGCGGATAAGAGTAATAAAGCCTGATACAGTAAGATGATACTCTGCTGACTGACTGCATGGAGAAAGGGCAAAGATTGATGGTGAGAGCACTCGTGAGAACATGGTATGAAGAAAGGCTAAAAATAGAGAAGTCTTCTTTCCACTGTCTAACATTGCAGAGTAAGGTGATCATCACCAAGTTGTCTACACTTTCCACAGTTAGGGGTCTGCAAATCAGTTAAAGTTAACCATATTAACTTAAATTTTACCTAGAGAAGGGGAGGGGAAAAAAGTACTTTTTCCATGTAGCTATTCTTGAGGAACAGATTTTTGATAATCAATGTGACTTCCTCACCTATATTATATGTGTTAAAACACTGTCCCATTTAGAATTACTAAGGCCTGCAAGCAGTGACCCCTAGTAGGTCCCTTTGACTTCACTCACATGCATGGAAAGCCACAGGGAGAATTATGTGTCAGCCAAAATTAGCAGTGAGGAATTCCTGAGTCCTAACACTATGCCTTGCACCTTGAAGATACATTCTTTCTTTGGTTTAGGCTGCCTGTTTACAGTTGTGCCCATGTAGACATGAGCACAGGCACAGTTGTATACAAAGCTGGAAATTTCTAGGGCACATCAATGTCAACAACATAACAGTCAGGAGATCTTTTCACAGGACTTCAAGCTGTCAGAGCACAGCTAGTCTCAGGAAATTAACTAAAGAATTTGCCCTGGAAAACTTTGTCAGTGAGAGGTCCCTCAACACTGTTGCACTGAATCCGTCCATAGGGTCCCTGTGCAAGGACAACTGTCTCACCAGAATGCATAGCTGGGAGACAGCAGAATAGCTTTCTGCAGCTGTGGAATCCCCCTCATTGCTTTAGAGCCTGAGCCTTTAAAACAAACTCTGCACGTGCTCTTGCTCTTGCCCCAGTATCAGAAGATGCCCATATCAGCTTCCAGCACTGGCTTACAGCTCTCTTCTAGGACTGAAGTGGAAGGAGGCACATGTCCTACAATGCCTACTCCACCTGTCCAGGGTTTTATGTCCATTCTTTTTGCCCACTGTGTGCTTTCTTCTTCTGTCCCATGAGCCATTTCAGCAGGAATGCTATGCCTACAAAGCTCTCTGGAGGGTCAAAATCTGACACCAGCCAATCCATCACTGAACTGTCAGCCTGCCTACATGGACTGCTTTCATGGATTTTTGCCTTCTTCATTGCTCTAATGAAACAGTCAAAAATTGAATAAAATTCCTTTGTTCAACTACAGGAATTTCATGCTAAAATCTCCCATCTTAAAAAGACACCTTGGAAGGCAGGCTGTCAATTAAATCAAACTGTAATTTGACAGAGATGCATTTCAGCACTCATAAACTGAAACTGGGATTCGTGGATTGTGCATAGACAAGTCCCCTAAATAATCCATCATCTGTAAAGATGGCAGAGGTAAATCACTGGAAATGGAAACTCAGATGAAACTCTACTTAGACACTTCAGCACACTAACTTATTGAAGTTGTAACCCACTGATTAAAAACGTGCCCTACACTTATCTTCAGGTATCAGCCAGCACCCACTGCTAAATCACAGATACATGAATTTTTCCCAGAAGCTGGCACTCAAAAAGTTCTGCTCTGAGCTATGGTAAGAAGCAAGTTCAGAGCACAGGTACAGATCACGGGATAACAAATGCTATCAGTAGTTTACTGACATTCCATTGAGGAGTTATGTGAGGCCCTCATCCAATGACTTCTTAAGGTTATGAGGAAACACAGAAGAAATAAGCTACAATAATGAGGCCAGTCGAATGAAAACATTAAACAGTAATTAGGTTGTCAAATACTTCCAGATTGCTAGGCAGATGAAGTAAGTGCTCTAAAAGATTTCTAAATCCACATCATTGGTGTCAATCATCATCATCATTCAATAATCTCAAGCTTTTCCAAAAAAGTACCAGCTTAAAGTGTTTTATAATTATAAATTTAAAAAAAAAAATCTCTCAAAGTTCATCAGGACATCTATAAATTAATTCTCACAACACAACTTAATTGGTCTAATTATAAGCTTATTGAACCATGGTCAAACAAAACACTGAGAATTATTAAGGCATATTTGGCCTTTGAATGTATGAATCACCCAGGAAAGGAACCTGAGTCTTGTGCTGTAGACCCTTGCCCTGTTAAATAAACTTTCCTCAATTTGTAAGGCAAATGAATGTTAACATTTTTTAAAAGAGATCTCAATATGCTTACAAGTTAAATGAGACATTCCAGAAGAGAAATGTTTATTTTAAAATACAGGAAGGGAAACTGAAAGAGTCTGTTTTCCAAAGAATGAAAATGCAAACCCAGCATAATGAAGAAAATCTGCACATATACTAAACACATATTTGTCTTAACCTTAGTAACCACATGATTCCCAGAGACTTATGGATGGCTTTTATTACTAATATATGAACAGCAATGAAATGGAACCTTATAGTAGAGGATGGTTTGCAAGTAAAAACATTTTAAAAGTGTCTTATTTGCAAAATGATCTTCTCCTGAAACCACAGAAAATAGCAGGTACCTCCACACCTTCATCTGCAGGAGTGGTAACAGCAGAAAAGAGACTGCTCTGTGGTTTGTTAAATGTTCAGGTTTAAAGGTCATAGATTACTAGAACACTGTTCACCAACAAGTAATATTTAATAAAAATGTATATAACAAATTTAAAAGCAGTCAAATATTTCCATGGATGAAAAAGGAAATGGCTATAATATGCAAATAAAACTCCAGAAACTATGTCCTGGCTGGAAATGCAGAAATTTGTTTGCCCTTAAGATAGTATCTCCAAATTTTGAAATTTCTTTACAAAAAAATCCCAATAATTTTGAAAAAAAAAATCATCTCATTTAAACATTATACTGTTTAGTGAAAATTTTGCAGCATAAGCTGCACTTCCTCTCCCTGTCTCTCAGTTCTCAGACCTGTTCGTCACAGTTTTGCTGCCCACCCTCTATAAACTTGTTTTTGTAGAGCTGCTGCTGTTCTGTTCTGTGGAACTGTGTATCTGCTGCTAGTGAGCAACAGCAAGCCAGAGGGCAGAGGTGAATAGACCTCCCTTTTGTTACTTTCTGAATCTCAGACGGGCTCTATACATCCTACTAACCAGGGATACAACCTCCCACTCCAGCCTCAGTACAGTCACAGGAACGATGTTTCACTTCTAGAGCCTCCTGCCCACCACTCTTAAATGGCACACTCCATGTTTAATTACCCCTTCCCCTTGCATCCCTGCTCCCAAAAGAAAAAAGCACTCTGGAACAGAAGATTAACTTTCATCCTTTTATCGATATTCACTCACATTTAGAAAGTGGGTAGGAGGTTGCAAACAGCATGGTTGATTGATTTACACCTGATGCAAGAAAAGGGAGGCCAAGAGCAACAGCACCTAGGCTTTTCGGCAAGTCTGTGGCTCCCTGGAAGCAGCGGTCCTCCCTGCTGCTTCTCTCCTTAATCCACAGCTTAAGAAAGGCTTACTGTACATTTGTAGACAGCTCATTTTTTGCTGCAGTATAACTCACCCTTTTATGCTGTCCAGATACAGAGATGACCTTAAAACAAACACAAAGCTATGGCTGTGCATTTGTACTGTCTTAACATTTGCAGTCCCAGTAAAATAGTGAAGCTCTGCAATCATCTGACAAAGACAGTCTCTGTCCCAACAAGTTTCTACAATCTAGCTGTAAGATAAGAACTGGATGCAAAGTACAGGTGGAGGAAACACAAGGCAGCAATGATATTTTATTCAGTCTCTTTCAAGTACTTAGAAACATGCTGAATGAAAGAAATTTATGAATGTTGCCAGCAGAAATAAGACTGAAGCAGTGATGAATCAGATAAGAAAAAAAAAAAACATACATCAGAATATTTAACCCTGGCTTTTCTACTTCCTGTGAAGTTAGTTTACAAACAGCTCCCCGTTCATGCCTCAACATAAGCAGATGCTTACACCACTGAAATAGCTTGTTAGGTTACTTCTGGTTGTCCACAACACAATATATTCCTATTGTAAAGCTACAAAACCTTTTTTCAAGGCCCTGAATCATTCTCATCCTGCCGAGAAAAACAAGGTTTGGGTTTTGTTTCTGCTTTTGTTAGGTATCATTAAAGGGCACATATGATGAGAAGCACACGTAGCTGGCAAAACACTTTCGTTCAAGATCCTGGAGTTCCAGAAACAACCTCATGTAAAACTATTTAAGACACAAACAACAGTTTGTGTATACTTCCATGACTTTAGGTTGCTTTAGGGTGTTTAATATGGCTCACATACAGGAAACAAGAAGTCCACCGGGAAAACTGAACTATCCCACTACATCAGAAGAAAGAAGTCTGATTTACTTTATGTGTTTCTTTAAGGTAGCCAGAATAGTTATTTACACCCATTTGGTAACTCATCTTGTGGTGTTCCTAGCTACCTCACTCCTCAGCAGTCTGCACTACGGATTATGGTCCTGATGTGTAAACAGCAATTCCAGAAATGAAATACAACACTGATGTTCTCCAATACAGCTGTTTACAAATTCATTACAGAATTTATAAGTGAGACATCTTTCTGCTCTGATTTATACTGCTGTAACTCTGCTTAAACTTCACAGACTTTGAGAAGGCCTCTCAGATATGTACTGATATGCTTTAGTTTCAGCTGTTGTATCTCAATATTATTGGAAGAAGCTTCCCTTGCTTTTAAGCCAAGCTTTCCCTAAGGAGGTCTATCAGAATTTGACACAGCTCTTTCTTCATAAATGAAAATAGAGCGGTGAGAAAATTCAGTTCAATCAAGTAACAAATGCTAATCACAGTTAAACTTACCACTGTCATGGCCATAATATTTGTTTTGCAGGTAATTTAAATTGCTCATCCAAATTTTCTAAAAGTATAATGATCAATCCCTAGTCAGAAATGACTGCTTTAAATGCTTTTTAAAGCCATAGCAAGACAAATTTCAAAGGAAGAATCTTACTCTAAATATCACTGTTTTGTTTTAAATCTAAACTGAATGTCTTTTCTATCTCTATGGGACAGGCTCTGCAAGTGGTCAGAGAGGCAAGCCTGTTTCTAAATCATCACTCTGTTTATGAAGAAACTAAGAGTAAACTACCTAAAAATCATGCAGCTGTCACCCAAGTTCTCTCTTTTGTGCTCAAGATTTAAGACAAATAAATTAAGTGTGTCAGCAGTCTTTGTCATACAGACTAAACTTGCAAAACTGCAGTACCTATACATGAAGCTGAGATTTTGGTCCATGGCTTTAAAGTCATACGGTATGCTAACTTCTGCTTTAATGCACTGAATAAAAATACTAGTTCTGAGACCACATATCACTGCTTCCTATACTGAGTGACCCAGAAGTGATGAAAAACCTTTGGAAGAATGCCATCATTACAGTCTGATGGCTACAGCAGTGCCATGAAATTCAGGATACTTATATCGGAGGAATCAGTACACCCTCACACATCAGACTTTGCTTCTCATTAACATTCATTAAATTTTCCATTGAAGCACTCTTTGAAGTTTCTCATCTACAAAATGCCCAACAAGAGCAGATCTGCTAATTTACCATTTCTGTTCGTGGGTGCTGGAATTCTTTACTATGAAACAGAGGCACTGTCTCAGAGTAATATCTTCACATGCAACTTATGTTAGTAATCTAAAGGTATCTTCCTCAGGTATGCAGGTTAGTGGGCATGGCAATAGAGGTAACATAAAATAATTAAGTGTAATGTGGGAACAAACATTATGGGATGTCTCACCTATACCAGGATTCCCACCTTTTGAATCTAGAAAGAATTAACTTTCAGAGTTACACTATCCAGCTGCACAAGCTGTTCCTAACACATCACCGGTGACAAATGCTCACGCTCTTTTTAATTAATTACCTAAAACACAGGAGACATCCTCTAACTGCATCACTGTGAGACAGGAAACCAGGGACAATAAAATTCTGATACTGACTTCCCCTCAGAAGAGTTTCCCTTAATCGTTGGTGCCACAACACGTATCTACCTCAAACATCCAATACTTCCACTTTTAAGGCCTACCCCCACCTCAAAGGGGTATATAATTTTGGCAAGCATGTTCACCTTGGATGAAGCTTTCCACACCAGAAACGTGCCTCTCTGATGAGTTGTTCTAGGAGATTTCAGCAAAAGCATTCCCCTGGGGCTTTTGAGAAAGAATGCCCTTTTTTGCTCATGTTGAAAAATTTTGGTGACCTTTCCCCTGAGAAGACAAGCACCCCCCAGGCTGACTAGCAGGGGCATGAACCATATCCTCATGTCTAAAGGAGAGACAGTAGCAGACAGGAGCATAATGGAGACTTTGTTGCTGAGAGCATGCCTTTTGCTGTCTTTGTGTAAATTCTACTATATTTTACCATGGGGGGAAGAGGAGGAGGAGGGGTGGGCGCAGGGATGGGGAGGAGAAACTCCTCAAATTCACATATCCTCAACAGCAACTTTAGCAATGGTCCTTTGCAAGGGTCATCTCAGGTTTCACAAGGTCTTAACCCACAACTGCCATTCTCAGGTGCTGCCAGTGACATCTGGTTCAGATCTGATGCTCTGAGGCAAGATGAGGGAAAAGATCGTTCCTGTGTCTCAGTGACTCTCTGCAAACTTTACACCATGTGGAGAAACATACTATGAAATTTCAGGGCAGAGGAGACATAAAGGAATACTCTAGAAAGATGGGAAGATCAAAATGGGAACAAAGTTCAGTGGGCACCAGAAGATGGAGACTGAATGTTAACAGAACTTAAGAGGGCAGAAAAATTAGCAATGTGAGGAAAATGTTGTCAGACCTGCCAAGAGAACTATGAAGAGAGATCTGGAGTCAGCAGAGACTGAGACCATGGGAAAGAGAAATACTAAAAAGTGAAAAATCACATAAGGAAATGAGACAGTATGTACTGACAGGAGACGAGGATGGGATTTGCAGACGGAAGACTTAGGACAGACAGGCAAAAAGATCACAGGCAGAAGACTGTGCAGAGGAGAATGGAACTTTCTCAAATGAGGAGTCTTCAGTATAAAAAGAGGGCGCCAGGGACAAAAGATCTGGAAAGGAGATAAGACAAAGACTTCAACTAGTCCAGTAGGGATGGTCTAAGAAAAAAAAAAAAAACAAAACCAAAAAACATTTGGAATGAAAGGGTAGAGGAACTTATTCATATAAATGAAGTCTCTCAGATTTCAGATCGAGTTCAAGATTCCTGAAGCTCAGCCTCTGTTTGCATCAAATATTTGTGAAATGCACTGACAATGCATGCTTCATTATAGATATAGATACCAATGACTTTTTACTTAAGTTATTTTGCTGATAGGGGATCTTATACCAAGGCTGAGGTTCATGCTGTGGATCTACATGTTCTCAATGAGCTGATATCACTATGAAGGTATTTAATACAAAATGACAAACGCAATCATAACAGTGTATTTGCATAATTCCTTCATTTTGCAAAGGTAAAACACAAACGTGGGTGTCTTTCTACAGTTTCAAGCACTTGTACAGATTATGAATGTGGGCTTCTGACTCCTATGAACCACCAGGTCAAAACAGTTTTATTACAGATTCTGAAACAGCATTCTATTCAGGGGAACAAAGAAAATGTTACTTCAGTAAGTGTCTCTAATTGAAGGTTATGCCTATTCTTAACTACATTACTACTTGAAAAAATCAAGCTAGGTCCTGAAGAGAAGGTCAGCAAGTTCTGCTCTGGCCAGTACACCTGTCAGAATGACATAAGCAGGAAGCAGAGATATCCGATTTCTCATCACAAACTTGCCCAAAACAAGCTTCAAGCTGCATCCATTGAAAACTTTAATTATCCTTAACAGACGATCTGATAAAACATACCAAACGATGGAAAAGTTCACTCTATCTTTGTTGAAATGCTTGTCTGTGCAAGAGTCGTGGCAGTGTGACTCAAAACAATCATAACTCAACTGTTCTTCCAGGTCACAGACAAAATTGCTGTACTAGTTAGAAAAGCGGTTGGTTTTTAATGCATATCCTGGAGCAAAGGGTGCCAAATAGCACCTGTACAGCCTCCTCTCACTCATCCTAAGCCCATTAAACACTTCTTATCAGCAGTTTAGAAGAAAGCTAGAGAACCTCAGCAGTATAATTTAAACCTCTCCAATATAATTTAAAAATCACATTAACCCTGTCCCATGAAGTCAATTTCTACTTTCGTCTACCAACTTAGCACTGTTAAGATCATCCAGATACTCAAAAGGCAACAGAAGTTATGACTGACAGCATTAGGTCAATACAAGCATCAAAAAAGCAAGAAATTCTATTTTGCCCCATTTATTGATGGTGTTTTACTTCAGGCATGATAACTCCAAGTTCTAAGGATAACGTAGGTTGAAAGGACACCGTCCAAAATACTGTGCTAGGCTAACTCTTACCAAGCTCACTAGTACCACAACCTACGTGCAATTTCACATCATCCATGTTAATGGGTCATTTGTGCACATCCAGTCCTGGGAACCAGTTCCAGGCACACTAAGCACAAGAAGGTAATCAAAAACAGTCATCAGGGATCCACCAAGGGAAAGCTGACCAATTTGATAACCTTTTAACTTTGAAATGACTGGCTTGGTAGATGAGTGGAAAGCAGTGGATATTGTCTCACTTGACTTCGGAAAGGCTTTTAACTCTTTAAGATCCTCATACACAAGTTGAAGAAGTATGATGTAGATAAGCTGATACTGAGTTTGACTGAAAACTGGCTGAACAGACAGGACCTGAGGGTGTGATCACAGGCACAAAATCTAGTTGAAGGCCAGTGGCATACCCTGGGGGCTAATAATGGGTTCCATCCTGTTTAATGTATTCATTAACGATCTGAATAATGGGAAGAAGTGTAGATGTATAAAAAAGAAAAACAAAAAACACCCTACACACAACAAACAAAAAGCCCCAACACCCACCCACTCCCGAAATTAATAACAACAAACTTCCCAATGCTCCACAACTGAAAAACAAACAAACAAACCTCCCCACTCCCCCCCACGCTGCGAAAAAGCAAACATGCTTTGCTTTACGCTGAAAATGTAGAGTGGGTGTGAATTTTGACACCTGCTAGATTCCAGCTCTGAAACCTGTTTCAGTGCTGGAAACAACAGTGAGAACATATTTCTTTTTGAGTATGTTTCCATTGTCTACAGAGAATGTAGCATCAGCAAATCCCCTCTACCAGAGGACAAAAAGCATTAGACTAGATCTGTACTGACAGTTCTCAACTGGAAGTAGAAGGTGATTAAAACAGTACTTGTTCATTTCTCCCTTTTTGTTCTTAAGCCATCATGACATCTCTTCAGCTTTTAGCTCTTTGTACGTAGGTTGCCCTGCATTTCTTCCTCCCTCTGACAATAAAAACCCAAACCCAACACCCTGAAACAAATAACAAACCCTCCTTACTATTTTTAGATTGTGTACCTAAACTTCTAGTGGTCCTGGTGGACAACAAGCTGTCCATGAGCCAGCAGTGTTCCTTTGAAGCCAAAAAGGTCAATGGTATCCTGGCGTGCATTAGGAAGAGCATTGCCAGCAGGTTGAGGGAGGTTGTCCTGCCCTTCTACTCAGCCCTAGTGAGGCCACTTGTGGAGCGCTGTGTCCAGTTCTGGGCTCTTCAGTACAAGAGGGATATTGAACTACTTAAGTAAATCCAGCAGAAGGCTGTGAAGATGATTAAGGAACTGGAACATCTCTTATGATGAAAGCCTGACACTGTTGGACCTGTTCAGCAGTGACAAGAGGAAACAGGGGATCTTATCAATGAAGTACCTGAAGGGAGAGTGTCAGAGCCAGGCTCTTCTCTGTGGTGTCAAGCATTAGGGTGAGAGGCAGGAGACAGAAACTGATGCTCAGGAATTTTGACCTGAACATAAGGAAGAACTTCTTTACTGGGCAGGTGACCATGCACTGGAACAGACTACCCAGAGAGGGTGTGGTATCTCCCTCACTGGAGATGTTCAAGGACCATCTGGACAATTCAGTGCCATGTGCTCTAGGATGCTTTAGCAGGAAGGCTGGACCAAATGAACCTGGGATTCCTTCCAACATTACCTATTCTGTAATATTCTATTGCAGTCAGCTGCAAACTTGCTAGAGAGCTCCAGTTCCAACGAATCTCATACTTTCCACTTCCTCAGTTTTCCTTCATTTCCTTACCTTCTTTTCCTTCTAATGATTTTCTCTCTCTCCACTTACCACTGGTTCATTTGCTTATACTTTCTTCCACCAGCTCCCACCTTCATGTATCTCTTTAGTTCCCATATGCTTCTTGGGTAGCAGCTGCCTTTTGACCTCTATCCAGCTCCCCTTTTCCCATTCTCATCCCATTTCCTAACCAGCTGCCAAATCTGATCCATGTTTATCTGGAAAAGGAAGCTGCTTCCCTTCATCTTAGTTTGGCTCAGCACCAGTCATCTGCCTGCCAGACTAAATGGCCTCAAGTCACAGAGGCACAGATAATCAAGCCCTATAAGGCTATAGCACTCCTACAGATGTCTGTGGAGCATTCCCAACCTTCTCACAATCCCCACCCTTGCTTAGGGAAATTACTGCAGCATTGCTAAGGAAACTTGTGGAGAAAGCAATCCTGAGGAACATATGAAGTGGGCTTCTCTGTAACATGCTTCCAGTCACACCTACCTCCTCTGAAACTAAGCAAAGAACATTCTGCACAGGCTGGTTTCCCACTGTCCTTACCATCTGGGAAGCAGCTCCTTGGAAGCCCTTGGATCCTCAGGACTTACCTAAGAAAAGCCCCACTGCCAACCACTCTGTCTCTCAAACAAGCTGTCTAGTACCACACAAAGCTTTCAAGATTTACTATGAGTTGCTGCAGGAAATAGGCTTGAGCACTTCACAGGTTTACAATTCCTCCAATGCTTTCAAAATGAGAAGAGCATTTGCCTTACTTACTCTACATCTACTGTAGTGATGTTTAAAGTATTTTCTATAAAGCATTTACTGGTCTTCCTACTTGTAAATGGAAAATCTGCTTCAAGGTTTTAATTATTCTTTTCAGTTTCTCAAGTTGTACAGTTTACTGCATAGGATGAGTAAGGGCTAAGGTTTCCAAAACCTTACATGAAGTCATGCCTAGTATCTGGTAACTACACACAAAAGCTGACTTGGTTCTGCAGCATCTGACAACCTTAAAAACTCCAAAATCAAACTAGGACAACAGCTGAATGTAGTGAAACAGCACCAATTACAGAAACCAATGAAGTCTTGCAGAAAAAGCCACCTTTAGGAGAAGTCGGGGGGATGGGGTACTGATGTTTAAGCGTGATGTGCATTTGTGTTATCAAAGCCTTCACATTTTTCCCTGCTATTGCCTGGGGGGTCAGGAGAGTTGGAGCTGTGGTTGGGAAGAGTATCCCCAGATGGCTGATATTTCCTTCTGCAGAAGACATCATACACCTACCTAGAGCTCTAAGTTCTACAAACAGCACATTAAACATGTGCCTCCCAAGAAACCCTTCTTTGTGGGCTAAGTGCATAGACTACAAACAATAGCCAAAATTTAAATGTCATCTTCAAAAACACAAAAGAAACATTATGCTGATGGCAGAGACATGAGTATATGAAGTGAAAAGAACAACCTACAGAAGGACTCATCCATATTTTTTCCTTTACTACAAAGGGGAAATGAAAGGTACTGTTAGTTTGGGGTTTGGACAAAAACATCACTGTTACTAATAAATGCTACACCCATTTATTGGCAACATCACTTCAGAATTACTATTAAAGAAAACAATTCCTTCATATAACAGCCGAACAACTGTATTTTACAGCAAATAAAAATGCCATATTCAATACTACAGGCCAAGGACACAGGAAGAACAAACAGCAGTTGTGAGCTGCATGAGAGGGAGGGAGGAAAAGGCAGGAGAGAATTTGCAGGACTAGGACTTGGTGGGGAGGGGAATGGAATAATCAATAAGTGAGACCCTTCAGATAAAGCATTTAAAGGGGCATTTAAAGCTGTCTGCTGTCTTGCTATACATTGTAGAACACAGAGCAATATACATTCTTTTGTAAATATAAAAAAAGTTTTCTTACTCCGAAGAGTTCATTAGTGCTGCCAACTTTAGGATTTTTTTCCCTGTTGTTTCTTCATGAATGCAGAGTAACAGCTTAGATTTATCTAAACAAATAAAAACTAGAAACACATGATGTTACACTAATTTACAAAGACCAGCAAATGCCAGTTCCATTGTCAGGTCCATCTGTTCTGCTGTGAAATCAAACAATGAAAAAAATGGCATTATGGAACAGTTAACACCATCCTAAGCAAGATCCTTACCTCGACAATGCTTTTTAGATCCTGCACATACATCCTCTCTGTCTCCAGAATCTCTTGGACAACTCTGTCTACGTAGAGAAGCTTCGGACTGGTGGGCTCTGTGATGAGGGACATTGCACAGTTTTTGCTGGCTTCCTTGGGTTCTACTTTCCTTGACATGCCCGGCCTTTTTTCAAGGCTTTCCTCGGGATCCTCTTGCTCAACAGTGGAGTTTTTGCGCATCTTGTTGCTGGAAAATCGCCTGGTTGGGATCAGTTCTAGCTTGATGGCACCCATTTCTTTATCCTGGTTGAACAGACCCAAGTGGCTGTTGGAAACCAAAGTCATTCTGCTTCCAAAGGAGCAGTGGCTGTCCCTGGAGGATGCAGAAGAGGAGGTGGAACTAAAGCTGACAGGACGGTCACTATCTGACAGGTCCATGGTGGTTTTTTCACAGTAGCGGAATGGTCTGCTCTCCCTGCGCAAATCTTCCCCTTTCGTCTTGGAGTCAAGGGCCTCCGTCACAGCTGGTACAACATCAAGAGGTAAGTGGAAGTCATCTAAACAAACAAACAGAAGCGAGTTTACTATTGCTGCTCCACATAACACAAAAGTTGCCAGCAGCTACTTTGATAGCTGTTTGCACAGCAAACTGCCAAGCTCTATTTTAACTAAAAGACAACCAGAACAATGTGATTTGGGGGTCACTGTGACTCTAATGCTTTTTAGGTGGTGGGGATCCCCCACTGGGGGCTACAACAGAGGCACCACATTCCTCCTGCTCACATGTATGTCTCTGGCACACCCTTCTTGTGCCAGCATGCTAGGCTTGTTGCTAGCACATGACTGCTCAGGCTCAGCACAGGAGTAAAATAGGACTCAAATGTTTTCCTAAAGTTTGAAAAAAAAACCAACTCTGTTGGGAGCAGTCCCTGCTATCTCTTAGCTGAGCACCGACCATGCTTTGGGAGGTTTGGAAAACTCAAGAAACACACAGTGATACCAGAAAGTGTCTTTTGTTTTGAATCCTGTAAGGCCAACAGTCAAACAAAAATGAAAAGCAGTTATCAATTACCAGCTCTGTAGCTTGTACAAAAACACTAAAAGCGGACTGATTTCCCAATGAAAATAATGTAGTTTCTGAAGAAAGAGTCCTGGCAGCAAAGAGTGCTGCCAAACAATTCAGTTTTCTACTAGGAAAATAAATCATTCTAAAACTGTTCTGCTCCAGCCAGAATATTACCCCCTGCTGAACTGACCCAAAGCTGTTTTTCAGATCAGGGCAACAACAAAATAAGATGTCTGTCTTCCTGTTGGCGTTTCAATTCTGCTTTATTTTCATTGCCAAAATGCCCTGCAGGATGCTGTCCACAATGCAAAGCAGATTTGTCTCTGGCCAAGTTGTGTGTGATGCAGCACGAGAATCTACAAAAGCAGCTGCAGGTAAATTCAATACTTCAAGGCTTCATTTCAGTAAGAAGTGTCCACCCCAAAAATCTTGCCTCAACTTACAGAATTTCAGAATGCCTGTTCCGTGAAAAAGGGAAACCTGTGACAGTTTAGGAAGAAAAGTAATACTGAAGCTACGCACAGAGTGGGTAGCTTAGTCCTTATTTTAGTCCAGTGACAACCTCACTTTTCAAAAATCATACCAGCAATTACAGCTCTAGACAACAGTTTCAGTAAAGAAACCATAAAGCTGCAAATCTAACCCGCCCAATCTTTAAGGTGGCCCTTCTTGAACTGAGGCAGACTTGCTATGCAATTACAAGCAGAAACTTCCCAGACACCTGGCTTCTGCAACTGACAGAGGAGTGGGGGGGGGGAAATTCATTCAAAGTAGAAAGCAACTCTCCCATTTTTCAAAATCAATCCAAAGCAAACAGAAATAAAATCCCAGAGAAGATTGTTTTGATTTATTTGGACTATCCTGAATGCATAAGATTTTATTTGTATGCACGTAATTAGCACTATTTCAGTGATGATGGTATTAGCTTTCTGTTAAGAAGTATTGCTCTCAAGGTGACCCATGGTATTAACACTGGGAGTAATTTGCTCATTACATGGCTTAGAAATTGGCCATTAGATTAAAAACCTAATTTGGCACCTCTGTGCCCTTGGTTTTACCTTATAGTCTAAAAATCTACAGCCTTTCTTTGTGCCAGGTTCTAGTTTTGCAGCATAGAAGCATATTTTCTTACCTTTTATGAATAAACCACATCAAGTGCCAATTACAAAATAAAATACAAAGCAATAAACCAGGAAAAAATTTAAAACTGAAAATGCAGTGAAGTTCTCTTGTTTCTAAAGGGGCACAGACAATGATTTTGCCTTCCTGTTGCTTGTGATAAGAAAATATACATTTTTGATAAGAAAGAATGTATTTTTGTTATTGGCTTTGGATCATTTTTCACATTCAAGTTAGAAAGCACAATGTTGCTGATGAATGAAAAATGGCCCCCTTGAAAAATGCACAGGACAAACAAGATAACAGCTAACTTACTCCAAGGTATTTTACTAAAATGACATGACAAAGAAACACCTGATTAGCCATATTTAGGGTGAAATAAAGTATTCCTGTGAAATTCCATTACTCCACACTCTTCCTGTTTCACTGATATGTGTTCTGCCTCTCAGATAATAGCCTGAAGGCATGAATATGTAGTATTTGCTTTGCAAACCATGTCAGGCTCATTAATATAAAAAAACCCCAAAACACAGTTCGTGTTAACAATGCTGGAATCATAAAAAATGTTAAAAGTAATTTTACGTAATGCCTATTTGTAACCAGGAGCACTGGGAAATCTTAATATGTTTTAGAGAACCAAAACAGGCCCACTTATTTTCTTGTTTAATGACAATATCATTCCTTATTTAAAAAACAAGAATTAGTTGTAATAGTTAAAACAGGCTTGCTCTTTGACACCTGACCTTGGCAAAACCCAGGCATCCACAAGCCACAGCTAATTAACTGCATGCAACATGGTTGACTGAAGTTCCTCCATTTCTGATATAAATTACTATTCCTGTGTGCTTTTACAGAAATTACACCTAAGTATTTGTGACTTGGTCTATTTTGTCCTCAAAGCCTCATCTTGACTATTAACCTAAAAAGTTACTTTTTACTTAATTTTATTCCCTTCCCAGACAGGTGTAAACTGGTAATTTGGCTTCTTGTGGAGAGTTTATTTCAAAATTTTGTCCATGAAGTCTCTGACCAGGAAAATATGTTCCTTGGGGTCCACTCCGATGGCACAGAAGTCCAGTGTTCCTGCAGAGCAGCAGCTGGGCACCAAGGTAGCTGGTGCGCCTGGCAAAAATGCAAGGCATAGGGGAACGTGGATTTCAGCATGGCATGGAACCAGGAAGCAGCTCCCTTTTCTCAGTGGGTAAGCCCTGTACCAAACACCCTGTCTGCGGAAAACAGAGCTTGGGGACACATCCTGGCTGTGCCCAGCTCTCAATTTCTGCCTCAGGTACAGGTAGCTGTTACAAACCAATGGCCCTTTCCAATACTACAGGATCTGTAAATGTTTCAAGGCTTCACAGGTTCATCTTCAGAAGCCCCTTTGAGACTTGGCAGTATTGTATTGGGCACTGGTGAGGTCACACCTTCAATCCTGTGTTCAATTTTGGGCCCCTCACCACAAGGCAGACATTGAGGTGCTGGAGTGTGTCCAGAGAATGGCAATGGAGCTGGTGAAGGGTCTGGAGGTGAAGTCTTATGAGGAGTGGCTGAGGGAGCTGGAGATGTCTAGAAAAGGAGGCTCAGGGGAGACCTTATCACTGTCTACAGGTACCTGAAAGGAGATTGTAACAAGATAGGGGTCAGTCTCTTCTCCCAGATAACAAGTGATAGGACAAGAGGAAGAGCCTCAAGTTGCACCAGGGGAGATTTAGATGGGATATTAGGAAAAATTCCTTCAACAAAAGGGCTGTCAAGTGCTGGAAGAGGTTGCCCAGGGAAATGGTGGAGTGACCATGCTTGGAGGTATTTAAAAGACATGTAGATGTGGCACCTGGTGACATGGTTTTATAGGTGGACTTGGCATTGTTGGGTTAATGGTTGGATTCAATCATCTTAGAATGATTTATGCTGGAAAATAACTTTTATGATTACCCCCACTGTTAAAATCAGAGAGTTTTTAGATGATTTTTGCAGCCACAAGTGCATCAGAAAAGGTAGCAGCCAAATTGAGTTCATTGCCGCAGACACATACCCATCTTCTTTTCTCTTGTCAGGGTCTGCATTTGGCTTTTCAGAGCTATAGTACACTTTTACTCTATAGATGTACTGCAAGTTAACTTTACTCTTGCACCCAGCTACATAAGGCCTGTACCAACTACCTGGTGAAAAATTTGCAAGTTAATTAATGAGAGTGAGGGGAGAGTAAACAGCCTCTCCCAGGATTGCTCTCTATGAATCATAACTGACCCAGTGCCTTTGCAAACCCTGTAGCCTCTTACAAATTTCTGTCTTTCATACAAACTTACTATAAAAAGCAAGTCATTTGTCCCATATTCTGCAGGACTAATTTACAAGCCCCCTCCATTCCAGCTCCCAGTTTCAGCAGCAGTGCCAGCAGGTAGGTGCATTCACTAAAACTCCAGCTACAAACAGTGTGTGTAATTGTAGGTACTCCCAGAGCCTGCAGAGGCATACGCTCTGAGCAAGTCTTGTGTACCCTGACCCATGTCTGGCCTGGTTCACTGCTTTTTTTGTTAGGCTTTCTTTTGGTTACTGAACCTTTTCAAGGATGAACCAAAATAATATTGAGAACTTTTGTCAGCTGTGAATAACGGTATTTAACTCAGTCTGGAGAGAAAAAAAAAAAAAAGAAATCTTCAATTTGCATACTTTAATTAAGGAATAACAGTAATTACTTGTTAGTTCAGCACTGAAAGGAGGATAATTGCTACTTGTCCCTACTCAGAAGGAAACATGCTCCCCAAACAAGGTCATTTCTTGTTTGTGCCTTTGCATTAATTCAGTTAGTCTCTCCCCCTTCCCAGGCCCTGCAAATCTCTCTGCTCCTGCATTACACACAAACACACGCACACACACAAACACACACTGGCTTGGCACGACTGCAGAGCGCTCCCCAGCAAGAGCAGTGACATGTCCCTATTCTACAGACATGCAAGGTCAAGAAATATCCACATTTCACCCCAACAGGCAACTCTTAATATTAGTTACAACACTGAAGGCACACGCAAAGCAACCATCTTGGCATATCTTATGTTTTCAGAGTGCAGTCATAAACAAGCTCTCACCAAAAATGCATACCCTTCTTCTATCACTTGCTTTTCTTTAACAAATACCTCTTCCTGTAACTATGTTCATGATAACGATAACTAGTTTTCCATTATCTCTGCAGCTTTGGCTATGCTAGAACATTAGTATACAGTGAGAGATAAAGTTCTTTGTTTTTAAATATAAAATTGATTTAAATATTTCCCAAGTCCTATCTAAATATAGGTGTTTATTCCTCCAAGTTGTTTCCTGCATGTGACATTTTAAGACATACTGCACAACTGAAAACTCACAAGTCATTTTATATTAATGATTAGCATTGTTGTTGCCTTTCTCCTGGCATGAAAAAGAGCACCTCAGGTGTTATCTACAAAGTCAACATTACCAGAAATTACAGCATTCACATCCTGTGGAAGTTTAGTTACAAAAAAGTGATGAGACTACAAGAAATATCTTTCCTGTTTTTCCCTTGAGATATTTTCATATTCAAATGAAGCATTCATACTGTGGATACAATTAAGCAAACTTGTCTAGAACAATTTCTACATCCAGTATCAAATTCAAAATGCAACACTGGAATTTAGAAACAAACATAAATGTTCTACAGACTTATTCTGAGAAAGATTAAATTAAATTACAAGAATCCCAGATGATCTTAAATACAATCTCCCTATCCTGTGCTCTGACTATCGTCCAACTGAAGGTCAGCAGATTTTTAATCACTAAATTTTGTATATGAACACATATCAGTTCTAAAACTACACCCTCTGTGAACAAAATCACATTAGAGAGCTACAATATTTGCAGGATTACATCTCTAGTCTGGACTGTCACAAACGATACCCTGCCAAGTATTTTAACTGAACTTTGAGGAACAGAAATCCCATTTAATATAAATCTCACAACAAGGAAAAAAAGTCACCAACTAATGTGCTTCTGTCTGTTAAATTACTGTTCCCCTGCCCCCACTCTCTGCAAGATTTAAAGCGGACTAGCCTCTGTCACAACCAAGCACGCTAATATCCGAGAACATTATTGCAAGGGAAAATCCTCTGCGACAGTATCTCACCACTGAGGAATGTCTCTGGCTCCTCGCACCCAGGATGAACAAGTCCTCTCTATTTTTCCAATCTTCTCCAAAGAGCCCACGACCTACCTGTGTGGCAGAGGAGAGGCACAGGCTCTGACTTCAGCTGTTCCCAAATTAGCTCATTGGGCACTCAGGTAAAATGAGAAGCTCTTACTAGTCTGTACAGCTCCTTCGCCAGAAATATTGCATGAGTCAGCTTTTATCTATCAAAACCCTAAACACAAAGGCTTTACAGAAACCTGATTCACAACTTTCTCACTGCCTTTTTCCCAGTGCACTGACAGTCTTCGGCATCACTAAGAGCTTTAAATGAAACATGACATCATGCAATTCAGGGACAGGACAATGGGCATCACTGTGGGTAACTTTAAAATGCACACTTCACTGAGCAACACCCACTAACTTCCATTTTTCCAGGCACAACACTGTGAAAACATCAAATGGAGCCCCCACTTACACAACATTTATTACACTCTGCTCCTTGATTTGCAGACAATATCTATATGCATGGAAAGCAAATAAATCACCTGCTGGTGTTGTGAAATTTCTGTGTTTATGTTAGAAACTTCCTTGAACTTGCAATGCAATAGGATGATCGTTGGCAATAGAATCATTCTGGATCTTATTCTGCCCTAACATAAGCAGAACAGGCTTTTGCAGAGTGCTTGCAAACTTTCAGTGTTTGGCTTTTTTGGTTTTGGTTTGTTGTTTTTTTTTTAAGAGCAAGAGGAAAGACCTTCAGAAGAAAATGTGAAAACCAAACCATCAAGTGCTCTGTGCTAAACCACAATGAAGCAAAGTAAAAGGGGTGGGGGAAACAGAAAAAGTGAGAGAGGACAGAGTGAGAGGAGAACGGATGAAGAACAGAAAGAACAAGGAAAAAAGGATACAGACTGGTGCTAACCGGTGAGAAAGCTGACGTCTCCTTGCCCTGTGGAGTGGGGGGTGGCATTTCTATCTTGGAGCTGGGAGGCAAAAGAAGTCAGAAGAGCTTCCAGCTGCTGGCATCACTTTCCAGGTGTGTTCTCACAGCTGCATGCTTAAACCTAGCCTGCAAAGCAGACTCTATCTTTAAAATCATACTTGAAATTCACTACCTCTATCCTTGTACATAACACGGCCTCGGCTTCATTCAGAGTTTTCCTGAAGAACACAGCCCTTGACCAACGCCTTTCAGCAGGAAACTGGAGGTAGAAAAGGAAGTGAAGACAGCCTTGAGACCATTCGCAAAGCTGTGAAACACTTTGATCTGAACGTCAGGCTCTTGGGGTGAAAGTCCCTTTTACCCAGGCTGAAAGATCAGGTGTTTACTGCCTGTTGCCACGCTGACACATCATTGAGACGTGCTCTCTCTTGCATATATTCTCCTATAGTTTTTGAGGATTTTTTTAATACTTACATACTTACATTAAAAGATCTTTCTGCAAGGTCTGTGCAAAATACTTTAGACAGAGCTACTACATGTCTGTAAGTCCTGGACACACTCACAGGCACAGAATGGCGAACACTGGTCCCAAAGTTCTCAATACACATGACCAGGTACTCAAATCAACTGAATGTAGACAATTTACCATATGCTTGCTATGCTCCACATTCACACATATTGCTGTCAGGAGCTAGCAACTTCTAGACCTCTGCTTTCTCCCACCTTGTGCCCACATTGCCCACACAGTTTCTATCACTTTCAAACCAGGTTTTAACTAACTCCCAGATATACCTGTAGAGTGTCAACCAGCCATAGGGCACTGCTTGATCACTTCTGTGAAGTCCTATGACATACAAATAATACCAGCAGCTTTGTCATTCAGTGATGACAAATCTCCTGAACTCTGAAGACTCAGTGACCATGTCCCACACCTCTTTCAGCAGGCTACGTAAAAGGAGGGGCTGCAGGAATGCAGCAAGAACTTCAGTCACTGGACTGAACTGACACAGTGAGCTCTCATGAGCATTACTGTGGGTGGAGGGAAAAGGGAAACAGAGCTGAGGTCCTTACTTCCCTCTGCCTTGCTCTTTCATCTCTGCACACCCACACCTGACCTTAGCGCTCCCTTCCATCCCTATGTGTAAGTCAGCAGAAGTTCCCCCCATACAGTGGGATTTCCCCAAAAACACCTCACCTCCGTTACTTTAAACATGCATAGCACTGAGAGCTGTCAGTGCAGAAGAGTGGAAACTGAAAAGCTTTCTGGTTTTACTAATGTGTATCACAAATGAAACAGGACACAGATGTGCCAGAAAAATAATGGGTTGTCCTCTCTTTCCATTTTCTATTATTTCATATATTCTGTTTATCTGCATTCTATCCATCTACTTCTCCCTCCTGTTGTATGCACAGTGGCATAAGATAGCATTTTCAGGGTATCAGGTTTAAGATTTGAGAATGGTGACCTGTTTTTATTTTGGAACAAGGCTTTGATTTTTCTAAACTTGAACAGTAAGTGATGTTTATCGAGGTTAAGAATTACGTTATTCTATAGTTCCCAAATGGCTAAGAATTTATTGAAGAAATAAGTTGTCCTCAGAAAAATTAAAAACCCCCAAACCCTGTAACTCAACCACAAGGTACATTCAGGCTAAAGGACACACTGACATCTTCCCTGGAAGTGCAATGTAATGTATTAATAACTCTCTGCAATGCAGTAGCTATTTAATCTGTATACAGTACTGCAGAGACACTAACAAAAGGAACAAGCCATCACATGCTGCTGATATACTGCAACACAAACAAAGCATGTGGATCCAATGCTTTATTTATGGGCCATTTAAAAGAATTGCTTCCCATTTTCTTGTGAATTCTGAAGGCTTGCTTCTCTCCTCTTGAAAAAAAAAAAAAAAAAAAAAGAGTAGTACAGTTCTAATCTAAATCAGAGCAAATGAAAATTCAGTGAAGATTTGTAGATATGAATGCATATGGAGATGTAATACTCTAGATGACAAAGAGGAGTAATACCCTAGATGACAAACAAACAAAACTTCTACATCCTTTTCTTCTCTGCCCATACCGGCCTTCAGTGACGAAGCATAAACAGTTACTGTTCAATGTGATACTGTGTGAGTGTTTTAGTACTTTTACACTCAAGCTTTAGTGCTGGAATGAAAATCTACATGGCTCTTCTTTCCACCTAGCACCACACAGGACCAGGCCTTGCTGCTGGCACATTACTAGCATCTTTGCATGCTGCACTGTCTCACTGTAACAGCGCTTGGACATCAGGTCTGGTTTTAACTTCTTCCTCTTCTAATCTACTGCTCTGAGCAAACGTCTTGTCATGCCAACATAAATCATACCACTGTTTTCAACTTCATCTAAACCAGCTCAAGTTGCTGCTGAAGTCCACAACCTTTCAAAGCCCACTGCATCATGAGCACATGGGAGGTCTTGGCTAGGCAGCCCCAACATAGCACATAACACGTGTTGCTTTACCCAGAACATTGGGAGATTTTTAAGATCAAAAAATGTTAACTGTCTCTGACTGTAAAGTCACGTTCACACTTTAGAGAGTGATATACAGTTTCAGTAGATGGAAACGTGGTATCTAGGAATCATGCTTGCTAGTTACAGTGAAAATTTCATTGTGTGACCCTGAAGAAGGCATCTTTGTACAACTCCTCTCTTTCAATTTAACAATAACTTGTAATACAGTATCTAGCACAAACAGATTAGTTCTTTTAAATTCATTTTAACAGTCTGTTGTGTGCTTCTGCCACTGAATTTTTTGTTGACTTTCAAATCTTTCCAATGAAAATCCTGCATGAAACAAAAGACATTTTGTAACAGCCAGTTCCCTGAAATAGCTGACATTGTCAGATGCCAAATAGGAGTGAGTTTCAGAAGCTTTAAATTATTGATGTTTTTATATAAATACAGCTAAGTGATCTCTCCCATTTGGTTTTGAACTGAAGACACTTACTGGAACCTCCTCTGCACCTCAAGAAGTTTAGCAACTAGAATTTTGAAAGAGAACTGAAATAGTAGCAGCAGACTCCTCCTAACAGATGTTCACATTTCCAATAAAAGAAAAACTTTCATCCATGTTTCTCCTCTTGAACAAAAATGTAATCTGCAGAAAGCAGTAGTCATATTTACATCTTGGAAGAAGAATCCTTAAATTGATACCTCACAACCTTTTAAATGAAAATAAATAAGAAAAAAACAAGCAGGTATCCAAGTCTAAACATACCCCATATCTTGTCACTATATTGCTTCTACACCTAAGTATGGAACTTTATGTAAATAACAGTCAAGAAGCCTAAGACTGCCAAATGGCAACAAAATAACTGGTCACAACAGAAAAATCAAAAGGTGTCTTATTACTGCCACATACCACAGATCTTCAAAAATGCAGTCATCCCAAATCTTCATTTTCTATCTTCTACTAATGACCGTATCAAATCTGGAATGCTGCTTACCTTGGTTTGGTCCTTTGGAGCATGGAGGGAACATCTGCACTTTTAAAGCGTGGGCATCATGTTTTGTGCCTTTCCTCTTCATTGTCATTTACTTGTTGTAATACAGAGAAAACACAGTGCCACCAGAAAATGAAGTTTCCCTTCCTTGTTATTCCCCTCCCTTTCTTATCATTAAGCTTTCCGGTATGTCTGTGACAGCCACTCCAGTAGATCCACGTTTGTGATGAAGTGGCTCCACAATGCTGTCAGAGTTGCTTTAAGGTCCTTACACAGCACATGCAATACTTCCAACTATTTTTGTGCTGTTATTTCATGAAGACAAACCACTGAGAACAAAATTCCTACCTCAAACAAGCAATACTTTCCTTAGAGCTTTTGTATGCAAGAAGTAGAGCATGAATTGAGATTGAGATCTCTGCAGGGTCAGTGTACAGAGCAGTATAGCCTCTGTACCCATATACAGATGGTGGTAATGCCTGCAACACTTATTGACATAACAGTATTTAAGATGAACAGTGACAAGAGTCACACTTCAGAAGCCAGAGGGCAAGAGGCAAACAGATTAGAGGCCTGGACTTGGTTACAGAGAACATTTGGTGCATAATTCACAGTGACTGACTTATTGAGTCATAAGCCTTTCTCTGTAATTTCTTATCAGAACAATAAAATGCTAACTTTGAAGCAGACCGTCATTTTATTAAAGCTGTATAGATATATATAGCAAAGCCCCTATGCCTTCTTTACCAGCAGCTTCAGAAAATAATCCTATGGACTTAAAAGTATTAAAATTTTCTAGCACTCCTACTTGGAGGTATTTTAATTGAATTTTATAAACATATAACACCATACAAAGAAAGTCAGAAAAAAAATAAATTTCTACAGACCACTAGATTTATTACTCTATTTTTTTATCAATCTGGAGGGGGAAAAAAACCCTGACAAATACAAACAAGAGACAGGCATGAAACCTTATTCTTAACGTGTTTTACAGCAAGGTAGCCAGTATTTTAAGAAATCATGAAAAGACATTGGATAACTGTCTGCTACCATCCTTCTGCTTTCCTGATTTTTATAGTCTGCAAAATACTACTTCTCTTTTTCAGCCTTCAGACACTTCTACCTTGGCCAGTTTTCAGAGTCCTTGATAACTATAATAAACAACATCTAAAGCTGTCCATGTGGCCCAAACATTGCTGGTATTCAGTAAACAACTCACATGAGCCTTCTCAATGTTTAGATCAGAGACAGGGAAAACAGAAACTTAGACTCCTATTTAAATCCTCTTAGATCAGCTAAAGGAGTCATTTTCCTCAGATTTCTCCTTTGTGCTGTATCTTTCTTCCAGATAGGGACATTCAATCCCACCATTTTCCTTGTTTGGGTTTTCCATTTGCTTGTTTTCTATGAGGAAGGAGTAGCAAATCCTTCCTTTCATAAATATTGGAGCTGGAATCCAAATCAAATTCTCAAATCCAAAACACACGGCCTGGACTTGGAAAAACTTGGCGACAAAGGCCAATTTTGTGGTCTAAAATGAGTGAGGGTGGGGGCTGAGGATATATTAACTCTGTGGTGGAACTGCAGGGTTTTCCCAACAAGCCATACTAAAAAAACAATTCCTTTTGTTGTTCCTGTTTACGGAGACAACATCAAAGCTTTCGCAACTCCATACCCTACATACGTGGGAACTTACAAGGTAATTCATTTAAGAGCCATTCTCACGACTTACCCAGAGTCTCAGTCTATTCTAAAAAAAATTCACACAGTGAAACATTTATTTTAAAACCTGTGATCGAATTTAGACCCTTAAGCTGTAAATCCTCAATGAAATAACTTCTGTTATGCCCATGCTTTTCCTTAAATTCAAACGTCACTTTCTAACTTCCCTCAGGGAAAGCTTTCACTTAACATTCAACCATGAAACTCATCGCGAGTGAAAAAAATCCTTCCCCTTCTCTTGTCTTCTGCCCCAGGCACACTGCTGAGCTGCAGATCCCTGCAGGGGACTCACCACATACAAGCACGGAGCTAGTAGCGCAAAGGAGCAGGGAGGGATGGCTAACTGCCCCCAGGTTCCTTCCAGCCCTCTTACAAGGAGGCTACAAGCTGAAAATCAGTTTCCCTTGCTCTGCCCTGACATCCCAAGAGCTCCGAGACTTTTCACAGCTAAACAATGCTGCGCATTCACTATTGAGCCCCGAGGCGCAGAGACACACCGAGAGGCCACTACATTGGTATTATTCAACTGCGTTCAGCCTGTTACCACAGCTATTAGCCGGCGTGCTCACTTTTCAATTCCTCATCTCTTTGGAAACCCTGACTACCATTATTTTATTACAAAGAGGCGCAGGTTAAAAGAAGTTTAGCTGGGCAATTCCCTACCCTCCCCTTTGGCATTATCTGTAATGTATTACTCACATCGGCAGAATTTCAGTAAGAAGTCTTCCCTTATACAGTTATATACAAATTCTGTCACTATTGAAGTGTTTCATTAACAAGGATTTTGGCAAAAGACTTGTGATGTTTGTGTAATTAAATCGGTAAGAGAAGGAAAACAGATGACCAGCCATAACAATTTAGTAAGATACTTGAACTGAATCAGCTTGCAAATAATTTCATTAACTATATTCAGCAAAGCAGAAAGATTGTGAGTTTACTAATTTTTTTCTTCTTTTGCATTAATTTCTATGTACAGACATGGATGAAATCAGCTATACTTATTTCTGCAACCAAAACCAACCCTCTCTCAATACATTAGGCCATAAGAATGGCTATATTCTTCCCCAAGCCAAGTTACATGAGAGTAAAAGTGGTCCCTTTTGCAATTGATCAGCATCAATTAACAGAGCACCAAAAGATATTAAAATTTCAACTTCAATGATTTTTCAGTTAATACATGTTCTTTATAATGTAAAACTAAAGGACTTGAAACACTTTAAACCTTTAAACTATGCACAGACCCTGCCAATTATAAATTCATTGCAAAATATTTTTAAGGTTAGAAAAACAATCTGGGAGAAACATTCCTCCCTTGATGAAATTAGAGCAAAGTTCGTTGAAAACAATGACAAAGGCATCTAGCACTGAAGGCCTGAACAATATTACAGCAAGAATAGTCAAACTGACTGTGCTCATATTGCTGCCTTTTACATGGCAATTGCTATAGCTGATCAAAAACCAAAAGAGCTCCACAGCTGAACTGTGACATGCACGTGTATGTTGATGGATAGACGAGAAGCTGCCAATGGTAAGAGATCTTCAATGGCAAAATTACCAGACACTGGTAAAAAGCATCTCCCAACAAGCACAGCACAGATCCCCTGGACTTAAGAAGAAGAGGTTTCAATATCAGTAATCCTCTTTGCCCTTTAAGGTGCAATACTATAAAGTAATTTTTAGGACTCGATGAACAGCATTGACACAAACAGTGTTTCTAGAATTAACCCATCTAGTAAGCCACCAGAAGACTGTACAAACTCTAATAGAGTTTGGTCACTACACTTAAAATATGTTGACATATGTTATATATGTGTTTTGTTTATAACTTACTCATGCCTAGGGAAAAAAGGATTTTCTATAGTAGAAGAATATTCAAGAAAAAGTCCTGATGCTGCTGATAACTTGTTGATAATATGTTTGCATCTGTCAATAACCCTACAATGAAAGAATACTGCAGAGGGAGGAGTGTGAGAGAATGAAAGCCTAGGAAAGCAAGAATGGAATGCCTAGCCACTCGATACTCTTAACCAGTCACCACTGTCAATTTATAAGATTTTGAGTTGTAGTCCTCTGTTTTATCAATTTTCTTAGCAGTAACATGCTTACATTGACATACAGGCACAGGAGCAAAATAAGTATCTCAGGGATTTGCTAGATTTGTCTGTGGGGGGACCATAAGTTTTTTTTCCTTATCAGGCTCCATATACTCTGAAAAGGATAGTTCAAACTTCAAGTCCCACTATGTCAGCACTATCTCTCACATCCAGAGGTGGAAAGAAGAATATTTAAGATAAAAGACCTGATAATCACCATTAGCAAACAGGAAAACAATTACGCAGTATGCACTGAGTGTGTTGAATTGGAGCCCACCATTTTCTCCCTGTATTGACATTCCTTTCTCTTATGTTTGCTTTTCTCTTTTCAAACTAACATAGCTGGTCTAGGAACGTATCGCTGATACCGGTGGTTCTGCTTTGAGCCTGTAATATTACTCTGCACATAGTGATGTAGCTAGGAATCCCTCCTTAGCACTCCCACTTGCCCCTTTTTATTTATCCCCTTTGTTACAAAGATGAATGGGTGTGGGAAGTGACAGCTTATACTTAGTTTAAATAAAGGTAATTCACTACCCAACTCCATATTCTCATCTGAAATAGATTCATTCTAAGGAAAAAAAAAAAACAAAAACAAAACAAAACAAAAAAGAACAGAAAAAAATCTTCAGACCTGCCAAAGCGGAAGAGAAATCAGAAGCCAAAATAGCTACCCTACTAACACGAAAAAAAAAATAATTCATACCTCTCATTACTAGCTAGCTATCATTAGCTCAAGAGAACAAATTTTTCCCACTTAAAAGACAAACTGTTCTTGTCATCATAGCCCAGAGGCAATGCTCCAGTTTCTGCAAGCATCCCTGAGCTAGGGCACAGCTGGCTCTCATCCACCATAGATGCCCAGCCTCACTGGCAACAGAGGCCTCAGTTCATGCATCTGTAGGGTTCAGAACAGTATTATACCCATTCAGATACTTTTGCTGTTGTAGGTAGACCCTTAACTGTTCCCAAGTTTAGTGTAGAAGCCATCTCACGTCTTTATGACATGTAACCACTGTGGTGTCCTCGGGCACTGCAACACATTCAGATACAGTTTTTTATGACATAAGGAGAGAAAAAAAAGTCTTTCTGCTTTATGCATATATTTATGATTAATATATATAATAATTGCCTGTTGCCAGATGATACAACTCATTTTGAGTAAGAAGAACAAGTCTTGACCTATTGTCACTACTATAACCCTCCACTTTTACTGGAAAAATACAGATGAGGTTAAGTAGTTTTGATATAATGTTATGTTTTCCAAGTATGATAAAAGTAGGACTGACATTAAGTTGCTGAAGCCTGAAGGTTTGATGGATATAATACTCTGAGTCAGAAGACAGATAGAACAACTTCTTTCTTCAGCACCTGAGTACAGCAGTGACTTGGGACACTCCTGAGCCTGCAGTCAAAGACAGCATGTCATCAGAAAACACTTAGCTTGCAGATCTTGTAAACCAATTCCTCTCTGAACACTTTAAACTCCCGCATTTCCCTGCTTGTTACAATGATGAGGGCATTTTAGGAACTTCACACAGGGGTCCATGGTCTTGACTTTTTAGACCTGTCTCACTTGCCATGTTCAACTTTGTTGAGCCTGCCTTTACAGTGAAGAATCGGTGGTTTGACCAACTGCAAGTCAGTTTTACAGTAATGCATCTAAGAGGTGCGAATAAAACTTTTAAGAATTCATTTTTACTACAGCCCATGAAAATTCAACACGCAATCACATAAAGGAAGAGAAGGGTCTCTTTCTCCTCATGTGCAAAAATCTTATGTAAGCATAGTCCCCCCTTGTTGCATTAGGCTCAGTTTACACTCTGATCATAACAAGAGATGTTTCCTTCTGCAGTTGTTACTTCATACTTCAATCCCCCATCACAAACAGCCGGTCTTGTAAAAACACATATGTCAAGAGGTTAAGAAATGAACAAATAGATTTTCGCCAGCTGTAGAAAACACAAACTCAACGCTCCATAATACAGGAGAAAAGTATTACTAAAACAAATGTTTGGTACTGATTCAAAATGGAAATAAAGGAGTGGGTTAAAATAATCTAGCAAAAAAGTAAGCAATTGCATTAAGAAATACTTTCAATTTGGGAAAACTAGAAGATGTCTAAGTAGGAAGAAAAGCTTCTTAACAGATACATGACCTGCTGTATACATTATGAATACAAAGCAAATCCATTATAATGAATACTCAGTTTAAGTAAGCATTATTGAAATACTAACGAGAGTGTATTAGTAATAATCATGTTTCAGCATAAAAGTTGTTCAGCAGGGACTACAAACATTTCATAAATCTCACATATCCATCCTACAACAGAGGTTGTATCAGATTTGTAATGCTCATAAATATTTGATACTGTGCTTTCAACATTTGGCTTTTATGAAGGATGCAAAATGATCGGTATTTTTACCGCTGCTTTACAGCCTTTAAATCCAAAGAGGACTTAAACAGAAAACTACCCTCTTTTGCAGGGTGGGGAAAGGGATTTCCTAAGGCCTTTCTTTCCTCCTCTTTCCTCTCCACCCTCCAGTAAATGAAATTGAAGGTCAGGAAGTATTCAGTGCAGTGGAAAGTCCCAGGTTAAAAAAATAAATGAATTAAAAAAGCTACCCAAGATTACATTAACTTGACATGTACTCCCTAGACCATTCCCAGGATTCAGACATGGTTGTGGAAATACACTAAGTATCCTAACATTATTAGCAAACATGACTAAAGTATATTTATATGCATTGCAAAGAACTCCACATCATACACAGGTGAAACATACCTCCCCAAATTTTTACTCTTGTCATTCAAGAGATTCATTCCTGAAGGAAATAATATTGTAACACATTTTCCGTCTGCTGTTTTTCTCTCTGTACCTTAAAGGCCCAGGAAATATGTATCTTTAAAAAATATTTTCTTAATAAATATTCTTTAAATATTTTCTTGCTCCTTTTGGTGGGCTGTAATAAAATAGTTATCTATTTTATATGCTAACTAAAATCCTTGCAATAGGATTAAATGCTACCATAAGGATATAACATACAGTGAGAAAAATATATTCATTATCTTAATCTTCAGATCAGTTTCATCTCAGACCACTTATAGAGTCTCTTTAAATCCCTGTTAAGGTGGGCTTGCCTCTCTCCTGTAGTTCCAGAGCACAAACTCTCAAGCCCCATTAGTGCTCACCATAGCAGCAAAGGTCCTGAGGGCCCCCAGCTCCATTTTCACCTGCATCTGACTTCTGCTCAAGCTGGGCAGCTGCATGACTGTTCCTGCCAGAGAGAGGGAATGTCAGGAGTATGTGGCCCAGGGGCTACAGGAGGGTTATCCCCTCTGTCATTGCACAGAAGTGTTTGGAAACCTTTGGAAGAACAAAGGTACCTGCACTATGGAGCTGCACAAACCACCAGGCTGAGCTGTCCCAAAGACTGGACAGCTGGTTTTTGCAAGTTCAATGTGAACTCATGTCCGTGCCTTTACCTATGAAAGGACCTTTGGGGATAAGAATCAAGCATAAGAACCTGATGACAGACAGGCAGACTGACAGACCATATCCTCTTTATATCTTCATTTAAATACAGACTTCAGCTTCAGGAGTGCAATCTCACTGATTAAAATGAAATTATGAGATCTAACAACACATGTGTATGTGTTGTGTGCAGAAATTTATACACAACACATTGGTTTCTGGATAGACATAATTTTATATCAGCTGGTTCAAACAAAACCAAGTTGCAGTAAGCCTCAGTGACTTCAGATGTACATTTTGGGAACTTTTATCCCCTGTTAGTGCCAGTGCCTTTGGGCAGCGTTAAATACATCTTCTTTATTCCCACATTCTCCACAACAACAAGTATAACTTTACTTCAATCCATCTTCTGTAAAGCACCTGTATGGAGGACATACAAGTGACTTATTTTGAACCATAGAAAGGTAAAGCATTGAACCTGGTTTTCCCTGAAAGCCAGCAAGTTAAAGGGAGAATGCTGCAAAGGTTTTAGTAAAATTAGTCAATAATTTTTTTCTATATTAGCAACTTCTAGAGAGGGAAAATCTTCCAATCCCAAAATGAAACTAGAACAGTGAGTGAGACTGTGATCTACTTGGTCTTTAACTAGAGATGACAACTACATACGCTTTCACGTGTCTCTGTGCAACACACTTCCACAAATCAATCTCTAGAGACAAAACAACATTAACAGGGATAGGAATAGGATATTATATAGGGACGAAAATAAAAAAGGCCTTATACTTCTATGATTAATGTATAAATACACCATGAAACATCTTTGAAACGAACACTGCAGTTACTCTCTGTATTGTCTGCTTATTTTCCCCCATCTCAAAGAGAAATGGCAAATGCAATACCCAGAAATAACATATTTAGTGTTGTAACAAAGCTTTTCATTCTTATACAGCTATGTCAGCCCATACAAAATGCAGTTATGAAGATGATCAAAGCAGTCCCACAGCATTTAACATTTGTCACTCAGGTAGTGAATTGAAGACATTTGTGTACATGACTGAGGTGACAGAACACACGCATACAGAGATGAACAAGCTTCAATGGCCAAAGTGACTGATCATCCCAGTGATGCTTGACTCAATGACCAATCCAGGCAAGACCCTCCTCTGAAAATCTCTGCCATGAAAATACAGGGTGTCAGCATTTGTTATTTTTCTTGTTACTTCATTCTTGGAAATTAAGTTACCTTAGAAAATAAATTAGGTATCACAACAAACCTTCTACTTTAAATGACTTGACATTCACTAAGTACTTACTATATACCTGGTCCATGACTAAAGAAGAATTAAAAAAGCTGTATTTATTTTTACAGAATGGTATTACCAGGGGTTTTTTTTCGAAAAATTCTGGCTTTAAGATCTTATAGGAGCTCTAAATATTTGTGAAAACTTTTAGAGGAAGCAGGCAAAAGCAAGAAAGATGGAAAACATAAAAGAAAAGGAAAGGCTTACCCCAGAAAAACTGGTCCTACAGCAAATGCATATTCATTTTCACCAGAAGCATAACTCTGTATACACCATACCCCATTTAGCCCAACACATAACAGATAATTAAGTACTGTTCTTCTCAAACATTCTAGAAATGTTATTGTCCAGAAATATGCCTGCAGAGTGAGCCCCCTCTCCACCCCGCCACAATTACTTCTGCACTTGAGCAGCCGTGTAACTGGTTACTCTCTTGGAGACTTTCAGCCCAGGATTAATGAGTGGCTACGAGCCATCCTCTCATTCCAATTTTAAAGCTGCAGTTTTGATACTGAGCTGGATACCTGCCATCACTGCAGGCCTCCAAGAGGAATATGGCAAAAAAAAGAGAAAAGCTTTTTCGGGAAAGTTCCTATTCCTTGTCTGCTGCTCTGCAGCATCTTCAGCCTCCTCAGGGAGCGTGTTTATTCCACTGCCAGTTTTACATTCCAGTTGCAGAGAGCTGCAGACCCACCAAGCAGTATCTTTCAGTTATTTAAGTTTGGGAATCCTCCAGAATTGCTTTCCATAAGCTGTCTGGGAAATGCTTCCTGACAAATTTGCACTGTATCCAGGACTCAAACTCCTTGTACAGACTACAAAAAAGACTGATGGAAAAGACTTTCTTAAAATGGTAACATCCCCACCACACACACATACTTCATCACTAACCTAGACTGACATAATCTGGCAAGTAAAATGTGAATAAAAGTTCTATTTTCTGCCCCTCAAAAGAAGAGAGAGAATAAGTTGTATATTAAAGAAATTATAAGAATTTAATAACAAAACCAAAACCTTCTTAAACTTCTGAAATGTGTATATTGACAAATACAATACCTCCTTCTTTATTCTCTCATCTAGATACATGGTTAATGTACTGAAGTTACAAAGTAGCCCCAAAGCCACAAACATGGACATCTCTTTAGTAAAAACAGTAAAATCTATCAGCCTAACTTCTTGCCCTAAGGTGTGTACAAATACTAAATTTTCTTCTTTTTTCAAACACAGTTATGGAGGGACAGAGAGGGGGGTTTTGTTTTGTTTGTTTGCTATTTTTTAATTGTTAAGTTTTTAAGTACTATTTTCTTCCTAATCCAAAACTGAAAGCTGGCATATCTTTAGAAAGAGCAGAAACTACAGGAAAAGAGAAAACACAACTGTCATGCACCTACGTAAGCAAGAAACAGTCTTTTTTTTCCCCCTAAAATTACTTTGAGCACAAGCAACATTTAAATATGAGCCTAAATCTGGAGCAAAGAGTTAATTCTATAACAAAAGCAAGATTTAAATTAACTGAGGAACTCCCAATGGTATACAGTACTACTTGCTAGCAAAGACACGCTGATGTTGATTGCGCTAGTTTCACAGATATGTATTGTTAGTCAATAAGCTAAGGGTAGGGCATCATGCATAATAAGAAACCAGCACTGATATTTAATCATCAACTGTAACTTTTCTATTAAACAGAATTTAAGTACAAGAGTTTAGGTCTCAGTAGCATAAATTAGCTGTTCAAAGGGCAGGACACACCAGATGTGCAATTACCACATATTCTAAAACACCTATCATTGGTCACTATCACTGGTTGTGTTCAGTATGGCTTATATTATCAGTAGTACAGTGCATGCCTCAGTAAAGTGTTCATAAAAAGTCAAAATATTACTTGAAATTTTCCTAGCATTAAGAGATAAGTTCTATCTGTATTGCAGGACAATACACACACTGTCTAAAACTGAGTAACAACTGCAATTTAATGCTCCAGCCACGTTTGTCAAACAACTATGTCATTCCGTGCATGCCAAACAATATATTCAAAAGAAAGCTCCTGGAAAATACAGTGAACTAACTTTAGCAATTCTCAACATCACCAGCTACATACTTTCCAGCATTTATCAAAATACACCCCACAAGCCCCATAAAATGCTTCATGGGTGGGGTCCAGCACCCTGTTCATTTAGGTCCCCCCTTTCATATGTTCTGAGCAAAATTTGCAACAAGGAAGCTGTAAATGGAAGAAGATTAATTAACACAAGTTTATCATTAATTCTTTTTAAATTCAGCTGCGTGAATTAAAGTACATTTAGTCCCTAGAAATCATATTGAAGTATGAAGTGAGTCAGGACCCCTAGAGAGATAACGGAAAACATGTCTTCAGACGGGCTTTACAAAACCCAATTGAAAAGACTGACAAGTCCTAAGATTTAATTAGTCCTGGCAGGTCTGAACCACTGGGAACATTTCCATAATTTCAATCATCAAAGTAATTATTGAAGGTTTTAGGGTTGGATGGGGGGGAAAGAAGATGAGAATAGCAAAGAGGAAGAAGCAAAGGAGGCAGCTTGTTTCTCACCATCAGAATAGCAATTTTTTATTTTGTAGTTCTGCACCTAACTTTGATCAAAAAAGGAGAAAAATAAACTTGACACAGTGATAGAACTTAAAGCATCTGAACAAACAAACAGAAAATTAATTTAATCATCTTCCATTTCCCTCTCTCAGGCAGCACTAAGCAAATGAGCTACATCTTCCTGAAGGAAAATTCAGAAAGGAATACAGCATTTGTCTTTTCAGTTCTCTCCTGTATGACCAGGAACAGATTTGTTCCTTTCATTACTGTAATCTGCATCCAAGAATTTGGATATTTTATATCTCATATCTTATTCATCTTATTCAAAAACAGGTTGACATATTTCATACTGCAGAAAGCAGTGTTCGATTTTCACTGCACATGTTAAAATGGAAACCAGCTCTGTCAGGTAATACCTGATCCAATTCCAAGTATCCTATTTTTAACAGCCTTGGATTTGGTCACCACGTTCAAGTATTAATAGTGGCCCCAATTCAGCAAACGTCAATGTGCTCCTTTATCACACACGCTTAACTTTGTTCTTCTGAGCAAAGAATGAAGGTCAGAGTAATCTCACTTTTCTTACGCAGAGTTCCTCACTTAGATATTAAACATATCTGACTTAGAAGTTATAGGTCCATGAATTCACTCACAGTATTTCTACTCTTTTTTTAAAAAAAAAAACAAAACCAAAACAACCCAAAGCTCTTCCATCACAATTACACAACCTGCCTAGCCTGTGACAATACCACAGCTCTATTGTGGGCTATTATCCTACAGAGAAATTTTATTTATTTTTGTAGGTATTCATGGCTAGGCTTTGTGAACAAAGATTTGAATTTTGTAGGTATACACTTCTGTAGAATAATGTTACAGAGCAAAAATACAAAAGAGATTCCCTGAAACAAATAGAAAGGCCAGAGGCCAATAAATTAAAGGCAGCACTTATAGCCATACTGAGGAAAAGACAGATACAGTCATACAACCATCCTAGCTACTGATTTCTGAGCAGGCACTGACAACAACCCAGTGCAAATGTAGCAACAGGAAGACTACCATCTCTCTTAACACTACTCAGCTTAAAGGAGGCACAGCCACAGGACTAGCAAGTCCCCACCGTCATTGTTGGACTGTATTTAACGTTAATTTAAACATATACTATCAATATAGTCTAGATATAGAATATAAGCATATGATACAGATTATCTGCTGCTTTGATAGTATGAATAGAAGTCTTTTCACAAAAACTAGGATCAAATGCTAAGCTAGGCTTTGCATTTTTAGTTCACTTGCTATATTGATTAGGAACATCTCATGTCACCTCACTATTTATTCTTACACAGACCTAGCAGGTATAAACATACAAAAAATAGTCAGTGTTCTATATGGACTATAGATACAAACATTACATCAGGCTAACATGCAGAGAAGCTCAACACTTTTGTAAAGAAATAGGCAGGTCCTGAACTTTAAGCACTTAAACATTTTCAGTTTTCTATAAGTTAAGGATGTACCTATTACTGTTTGCCTTATGTAACCTAGAGGAGTAGAAACAAATAAAAACTACAGTAAATATATCCTTATAAACAATGTCTTTGTAATCTTAGATTAAGAACTAGTTCAGACTAATGACAGCAACATAAAATAAAACATATTCCCCGAGTTCCTCATAGCTTTTATCTGCCAAAAGCAATTAAGAGTACTGCACCTTTGGGGAGTCATGAGGGAGGGAGGGAATGCTTGATGAGGTTATGACCCTTTCTCTGATAAAAAACAAAGATCTCCGACTCCATTCCACAAGAGATGGGACACTGAAAGCTATAGCTATTATGCTTTCGATTTACCCCTGGAATTGTTTCATTATTCTTAAGTCTCACAGCAGGGCCAGCATTACATTCAGATATGTAGATTGTTATATTCAATAAATAAATAAATAAATAAAATTTAAAAAAATTTAAAAGGTTGATCTCTCAAAATCTGAGCAACTCTGTCAGTTGAATTCCCTCTTTGATCTGAATGAGTCAACCCTGAATTCTGAGTTACATGCCTCTGAGCAGGCATATTCTGTACTACTGTTAAACAGAAATAACATATTCATGAGCACTTGCTTTTATTTGGTCTAAAGTGGCATTTTTCTTGCACTCTTCTGCCAGCTGGAGCCTGGGTGATCACTTTCAGTTCAAACACCTGTGCCCATGGTCATGACACCTGCTTGAGGGTCCATTACCACTAACCCCCTAAAGTTCAAAAAAAGTCTTCAACTAGGAGCATACATAATCCTTCCTTCAGATCCTAAACGCAAGGAGTGTTAGAGAAAAAACAGATGCAAATATCCTCCACAGCACAAGGGAGATATAATATCTTAGTCTAGCCCAGTTTTCTCCATTATACACTAACAGCAATTTTGTTATTGCTGCCATATCTTGGACAAGAACAACAAAACAAACTCAAAATGAACCAGAATTTACTGAATTTATTTTCTTTGTGTAGAGAAGGCCTACACCATGATCTAATCTGAAAAGGTAAACTACCTGGTTCTTGGGGGGAAAGAAAGAAAGAACAGGATGATGTCTACAAGCCTCTTTTACCACACAGGGTATAGTAAAGACAAAATTATGATTTCTTTACTTTTGGCTGATTCAACTTTCCCTACACTTCTACCTTTAAAAAGTGTCAGACTGGACATTTTCCCTCCATGCGGGACAGAAGAAAGCATTAATTTCTGCCATGCTCCTTGTTCTTCTCCTATGATGAGATACTCTCAACCAGTTGTCAGTGCAATCATATACTATTATAAAACCAGAAACCTGAGAAATGGAACACAATGGTTTTACAGATTTTCTTTTTCAGCCACCACTATCAGGATTCTCTAGGATTACCTTTAATCCTGTAATCAAAAAGACCATTTCACAATGGGGCTAAGAATTTACCAAAACCAAACTAAAATGATACCTTTTTATGCCAAGGGAGTAAAGTTGAGTTAGTTCCATCATTGTAAAATGGAAATAGGCTGTCGTTTTGTTCATGCTGAATTGGAGAATACACTGTGATCTCAGCTTGCTTTAGACGAATAGATCTCCCTACCCGCTAGGATTTCACATTGCGATTGCTATCGCAAATTAGCTATTGTGATTTAACAATTCCCTTCTTTTGAGCACTGAAAACATAGCCTTGGACATTTGATTAACAAATTCAGTCCTCCCATGCATAAACACAAGAAAAAGCTTCCTTTGTAAAATGGTACAACAAAAGGTAACAAACAATATCAGAGGAATAAGCATACTACCGGGCACTCTAGCCGAGGTTAATCACAGGTATCCAACCTGCCACCAGTGAGAAGAAACTTACATTTATGTGTATTATTAATTTGCTTACCGGCAACCTCACTGTTTACCTGACAATCTGTTCACTTCCCATTTATTCTGGGAGAGGTTACAAAAAGGCATTTCAAGGGAAATTCCAAAGCTCAACATAAATAAAGGATTAGTTGGTGGATACTTCTTTCAAGATAAGGAGGCATATGCCAGCAGTAAAGGCACCTGAGCTAATTAAGTCCTTCTAACCACAGAATGTTTACTCTGTACAAAAATTGGCTTCAAATGCTTTCAAAGTGACGCTAGCTACAGAACAGCCAACAAAAGTACTACCTGTTTGCACAAAGCAAAACGAAAATGGGATGACAAAAACCTTGTCTGGTTTGAAACTCAAATTTGTTTGATTTCAGCATTAAGTTACTCAGTTATGAATGAGGGATGAAACAATGGTAGCCAGACAGAACATGCTCGAGTAAGCAGAAAAAACTTTTAAGCAGGATTATACCAACCACTGAGCAAATATTGTAAAAAAAAAAAAAANTCGAGAATACACCTTAAAATAAGAGCTCCTGTTTTGCTCTCCTTTAGACAGATTAGAGATTTAGAGAGCACAGATCACAATCATAGGTTTTATTTAATTATCATTGTACAAAGAATATGTTAGTTTGGGCTTTGCATTCTAACTACAACCAAGTAATTATACTAAATTATTGGTAAACACAATCCCAGGGCTCTGAAAAGCACTTACACCTGGAAAGCCTGCACATTTGTGGCCTATTTTACAGGTAAATCCATTTCTCTACATGATTTCCTAATCCTTAAAGTAAGGGCAGGGTCTCCTTCCATCCACCCTTTAGAGATGCAGTTTCAGAGGAAACCCCCAGACACCTTTTTTTTTCTCCTTCGTGTTTATGTCATGTTGACCCCCTCCAAACTGGGACAGTTTAATCTCTCAGCAAAATGACAGCTGCCTTTCTCCTGCTCATGACACTGGGATTTATTTTGTTTAAGGGTATGCTTCCTGCTTTTTGCTTTGTATTGTAATCTGCAGTTCAGCAGAGATCCTTCTGAGTTCTAGTATCATGATGCTTCTTCCCTTGTGGAAGAGACCTGTGAGGGCTTGAGAGCTGTAGTATCCAACTATTGTTGTAAAAATGGTTTTAAGATTATATTTGTATATGATGACCATCTTTTGTAAATCCATAACCAAACAATAACTATCATTGTCATTTAATCTCTCAACAAAAACTGCCAACATTTTGACAAACTCAAAGTCATTGTGTGACAGTGCTGGTGAAGCTTCACCTGAAAAAGGGCCAGCCACTATGCCTCAGTTTTCTGTCCAAGTCAAAACTTGCCTCCTTCCAGCTGTAACCAACCGTCTCCTGTAAATAAGCAGTAGGAGTTAAAGAGCCTTATGACAGTGGATAGTTACTACTTTGTAAAGATATGATTGTCAGCAGCACCTTTTTTTGCCTTGGGACAAGATCAGGGACAATTGGAACAAAGAAGGGTAGAGTAAAGGGCAGAGTAAAACATTATCAAGTATTAGCCATGGAGGAGAGAAAGAAGAGAAAATTCCCCTGAGATGAAGGGTTAAATTCTTCCCTTCAGGTTGCCTAGAACACTGTCAAGTTCCTATCATGTTCCTTAGGCAAGTCAGGGACTTGTTTAAGTGTTGCAGGCAAGGAAATAAACAGACCCAGATTTCAGTCTCATCCCAGGGTAAACAAAAATGCCACTTTCCCTCTGCAAGCTACGCCTGTTGCTCTATGTAAACCTATCATTTACATCCTTTCCCAACGTGGCATTAAAAGTATCATATTGCCCAAGCTGGATGAGAAAAGCACTGCATCTGCTTCAGAGGCAAAGTATATTTTTATTGCTTGAGTCCATAAGTTCCATTATTTCATTAGCACAGAGTTAACGCCACAGAGAAGGGAAAATGGTTTACATTCACTTTTTCATCATGCATGAAGCAGAACAGCTTACTAAGGCCTGAATAATCTTTCATTAAACCTTCACATTCAATAAAGTTGGGCAAATCCACTGCACAAAGTATGATTTACCCTGCAAAGTATTTAAAACCAACACAGATGATTAGCAGCAAAGCCCAATGGTAAGTGGGCTCAGGGATGGATAATCAGATCAGATGCAAAAAAAAAAACAAAACCCAAAAAACTCTCAAGTGAAAAGAAACCAAAAAAAAAAAANCCTTGATCTCATTCAGTCTCAAGGTGAGGTGCGACTGCCTCAACAGGGACACCGGGGATTCACACGCAGCTTCAGCCTTAAACTGTATCAGCAAATGAAAAAAGAAGGAAATACCAGCAAATAAAAAAAAAAAAAAAGAAGGAAAAAAATTACATTCCTACTAGTCTTGCTCCTGAAACATTATGGTTTGCATGCTGGGTGAGAGTAAGTGGAAGTAAGTGAATATATAACTAGACAGAGGATAGGACTGTTCCTTCTTTTGGTACTAGTGATAAATCCACTTTTGCTGTATCATGAAATCGTAGCTCTTTTCCTGCAAAGTGGGAATGTAACATGAACACTTAGCCATCAGCACATCAACCTCTCTATAGCTATGAATCCTTCATTCATTTAAAGTTACTCACTTGCTTAAATGTCTCTTTCTGAGAACTTTGTAGTACTGAGTATGCTGATTTCTGATTCAATAAGCACTTTGAAATTGTAATTTCTCTATGCTAACACTAGAATTGCTGTTATTGGCAGCACAGTTTACAGGAGGTGTTTCAAAACTAACTTTCTTTGGTTTTTAAGCAGAGGAATGGCATTCATAGTACATGTAAGTTTTCTGGACCTTCCATTCCAACATCTCATTTAAATACAAAATATTGTTATAACATCTTGACATGAAGATGTCAAAGTATCTTGAACACACTGAATAAACTTCAGAAGACTATTCTGTGATACTAATCACAACTATTCTTCATCTACAAGGACATGGCACAGTAAGTTCGACCAACTGTGAGTCAACCGTGGATGACCCAAACTAGACAACAGATTTTACGTCTGTGTGTGTGTGTATGTACTTCAATACACAGTTTCTTCAGGGAAGAAGAATGAATCCACCAATCAACCTAAATTAGCTTCCAGTGCAATATACTAGTGCTTTGAAAGAGACATACTTTAAGCAGAAAATTAGCGCTAAATGCAGCATCCTTAGACCTTTTAACCCTAACCTGGTGTATCCCTTTATTTATCACAGTGGTGAATAAAGCCAGTGAATCACTGTATATTTCAACACCTATTGCATCAGGCTGATTAACCCTATATTGGTTTCAGTATTCCTTTTGATAAAGAGGAATCTTGGCATTTTAGCAAAAATAATCTCTTGGGGGAATCTGAAGAGATGGCAAGGGACTTTTCAGTAATATAAATCACAATTAGGACCAAGCCAACATGGAAATTTATAAGCCATTATTTTGATCACTAAGTCACATGCACAAGACATAATATGTAAAAAACCCACACTTGAGAAGCAGATATTACTGTGTATACATATATAGATAACTCAGCAACTATTCAACATCGTGGAAGTGGTAGAGGTTTTTTGTGTTTCTGCAGACAGAGTTCTCTTGTACAACCTTGAGGAAATCCTTCACTGATGACTTCTGAGCCGAAATTTCAAAATCCCACTTTATTTTAGACAAACTCATTTCACTTTTGAATGAGTTTCATAGGGTTCTTAGAGTACAAAAAAAAAAAAAAAAAAGGAAAAAAACCCCCACAAAACCCCCAACACGCAGGACTTTATTACAAATGGGAATTAAACATATTTCTGTTTGTTCAGTAAGGAGGCCACAGATTTTTTTTTTTTCCTTCTGAAACCCCTGCAAGTTAAAAATCTGAGCTCTTTTTCAAGCTTTGACTAGTGTTTAGATTTCAGTGGCATGTATTCAAAATCACTGCAGAGCCCTCCCTTGCATTTGCATTAATATTTGCCATACAACACATACAAAGAAAGGTAGGCATCTCTCTAGAGAGACCAGCCCTTAGATTTCTCCCAGTCTACTTATGAAACAACACGTCTTGATCAGGAGGTGCTTCTTTGGTGGGGGGCTACATAAAGCAATCCCAATCCTTCTCTCCTTTCTAACTCTCAGCCAATCTGATTTTCAGGATTTTCAAATACTCTGTCAAGGTACTGAGAAAAGACCACAGGATAAATTCTAACAGCCACAACTCTGTGATCTAAGAACGAAAGTGACTTTAAGTCATCAGGTTCAGTACTGTTTCCTCTAATTACTGGATCGTTTCCTATCTAGACATTTATAGTTTTTGATAATACAGCTGCTAAGATAGCTGTGATCACAGATGACTGCTATATTCAACAGCATCCAAAGTTCAAGGCAACAAAGTGAGCTCAAGGTAGCTTTTATCTTCCTTCACACTTAACCCTTCCAACACCCTAAGCTATTACATAGTAATGTAAGTTATTGCTTGTCTGCAAACTGCCAAGGTCAGGGCTAAGGAGGAGGGAACACTACAAAAAGCCCCTCTGGATTTAAAAATTATTTGTAAAAAGGGCTCTGTTATTTAGTAGTTTAGCATAGTTTTACCCTGTAATCTGCATTCTATTCAAAACCTTTATAATGACTTTGGACCAGCTCAGAGATGTAAACCAGGAATTACTCCCTTTTCCCTTTCTAAAGAGAAAAAAGAAGAGAAAAGCAAGTAAATGAAAGATAAAACACACACACACAAAAAAAAAAGTAAAAAGAATGTGCATTAATTACAAGGTACTGACTGACCTGGATTAGCCTTTATTCTGTGTCAGCAGAAAAGAATTCCTGACATCTGCATCAATTACAAGGACTGCTGTTTCAAGTGGATTTCTTGCGAGAAATAAATAAAGAAAATCAAGTTTTGGCTTACTTGTGTGCCTAAGTTTAACACTGTGTAGTCTGCTAATGAGACAGTACCTTTTTTTACAAAATGTTTCAAGATATTTTAGGAACAAGGCAATATTTCATCTCATCAAGTTTCTGCCTGTGCAATTTAATTCTAAATGGTTGGGAGGCCAGTTTCCCCCTATTTACAAATAATCCTAAAGCACCTTAATCAAATAGGAATAGGGAAACAATGCCTACTTCCAGACAAGTAAGATGATGTTCAGGATTTGAATACAGTCAAGCTCTGATATTTCAAAAAGAACATCCAAGAATTGTAAAGACTGCAAAATAAGGCATGTGAGAAACATATGCTGTCAGAAACCCCACATTATACCAACAGGCAAAATAAGTTCAATCTGTTCAACTTACACAACCAGTAACTACCTGTCTGAGGGTGACAACCATTTCTTCAAAGGAAAGTTTAATGGTGGAAGCTAAACATGCAGACATGTTTGGTCTAGAAACAGGACTGATGGCATAATTAGGGATAAAAATCTCTTTGTCAGGGTTGATTCTATAATATAAATTCTTGCTTTAAAGACTAAATCTCTTTCCAAACAGTACGATATATCAGAAGCAAACCCTTTGCAATTCAGGTATTCAGCTTTCAAAGACCACCTTTTGCAGGGGATGGGCTTGCACACCTACTGCAGGTACTTCCAGGCTTTAGAAACTTCTAGACATCTCTCCAACAGGTGCAGAGTTAGTGTTTATTCTTTCTGTTAGGAAATTCACATATTTTCCTCAGCTAAAAGAGAACTCATTTGAAAACAAAAATCCCCACTTTTCTTCATGCACCAAATCCAATAGGTAATACTTGTATTTCCAAGCAGAATTACTGCTGTGGAAACTGAAATCAACACTGGACTTGGAAGAAAGACCAATTAACATATACAATCAAAACCATATAGTTTTGATTAGTTTTCTTTTATCATTTTAATTTTTAGCTTTATACAAGGGACAAAAGATCCAAGATACTCAAATAATCCCATTCAAATACAGAAAATCTCATACATAATGATTTTGCAGTTCTTCATAAACTCCAAGTTAAGACAATTAATATGTCATCTCTGCAGGGACAGACTGTGCATTAAAACCAGGTTAAACACTTTGAAGTCAAGATTTGGAAGATGCTGTTAATTTGAAAAAAGGTGGAAAAAAGTTAGTGACTTACCAAAAGTTATTATACATCCTTGAGTAGACCGAGCACATATTCTGTAAAACTATGAAGTACTTCAGACAAAACATATAGTAGCAGAACTTGACATTTAAGTGAAAAACTTACTTTCAAATACATATGTCCTGGAAGAAAAATTATATCAAATGTATAAAGTGAAATATCAATTAGTTGTGCTTCTTGACAGATTGTAAAAACAACTACAGGCTGAAATGTTTGAACTGGGATTTTCACATATCTTTACAAAGTAACAAACTAAGTCAGCCAAATACAGTACTTGAATACATCCAGACTTGAGGAAGCTTGCCAGAATGTCTGACTTGGCAGAAAAAGATTAAGGAGGATCTAGTCTGGTCAACAGGCAGTATTTTCAGCTCTGCAGGATTCAGGGGTTTGTTTGGGTTTGTTTGTTTGTTTTGTTAGTTTTCTGGGATTTTTTTCACCTGTCTTTTTAATACACATTCAGTTTTAGAAAAATTATAAAGGCTCAAACATGGAATCAGGGAGCCTCTCTGCATATCAGGGAGATTACAAACACGTGCTTACAAACATGTTTGTTGGCTTATGTCAAAGGCAACCTATCTCATATTTCTTATCTCTAAACTAAAAAAAAAAAAAAAAAGACACAGAAGTTAAAGTAGTATTTTTCCCCCTCTATACATCATCTTCAATGTGATTTCTCCTGCCCTCCAAGCTTCCCTCCTCCCTCTCATATTCTCTGAATTTTACATTAAAGATTTCCTGGTATGACATTATCAGTGTGGCCTTTCCAGTTCTTTTATTCACGTGCACAGAGGGGTGTGGGTAACTTATAAAAGTAGCTGTAAAGTAAATATGTCTATAAACTTTGACAATTTAATAAAGGGCAGTTATTTGTCTGTATTCAATAGTGACAACAATGCAGTGGCATTTTCCCACAGTAGGTAAATGCAAACCTGTTTTTGGGTATCATACACTTCAGTCACAGCAGTAATTCCATGACTTATAACATGCAAATTTTAAAAGCTTGTGCTCACATTTTTATTCTTATCAAGACTTTGATTTTCCCACCTCTCAAGGAAAGGGTCCGCAGAAGCCAGCTTTCCTGCTATCTCCCAAAAAATGTGTAAACCTAAATACAGGCTCAGCATTCATAAAGAAGTGAAAAATACAAAGAAGAAAAGCCAGAAGAAAACAAAGAATATTCTTTCATTTAAAAACAGTACACTCTTAAACACCAAGAGAATGTAAAAAGCTGACTCAGATCCTCCCCAGCAGGGCTCATGAAAAAAAAAGAAAAAAAAAGGCAACAAAGCAATAATCAAAAGCAACTAAGCTGGGGAGAGCACAGGCAGAAAGAATTTACCTGCTATCCAAACAAAGTTTTAACTGCTGTCTTTGGACTGTTCACAAAAAAGAGGGCTCAGCACTTAAAAATGCATGATAATTCCGGTGCTTTTGGCTCACTCTCCTGCACCCTGATTACACACACACACACAGAGCCCCAGCTGGGGCTAAAGCGGGCTCCGATAGGGTCGTACTATTTCTCCCTGGTGGCCAGAAGAGCTCTGCATAGCACAAGGCACAGGAACATGCTGGGACGGTTGGATTTAGACTGCAAAAACTACTCCAAGGCCATGATCTGATTCATACCCACATTTTCCATCTGTCTGACAGATGTGTGGCAAAATGGACTGGAGCTGCTGTATTAATAACATGGATTCCAGCCAGGCTTGAAGTGATAAGCAAGTCATGGTCTGTGATAAATGCACAGCATCCATATACATATACTGCAAAAGTTTAATTCACAATAAAGATTGCAGAGGCACAGCTGTATTTAGAATCAGTTGTTCACAGTGAGAAAGCTAGACTCAACATACAAGTAAGTTTCTGGAAGCAGTGTACAGAGCAATTTCCCCAGAAGCATACAGCACTGTGAGTTCCCACTGCTGCTTCTCCAAATCAAGTGAAGCTTGTCATATCATCTCAAGCCCTTTAGCTTTGGGTGTTGGCCAGAAAAACAGTAGTCTCAGTATACTGGCAAACTGGAAGACTTGAAGTGCAGACAAACTCTATTGTTAGAAAACATTAGGCATAAATGTAAGACCTGTTCAAAATTCATCAGTCCCTGCTACCCTGGTTGTAGTTGGATCTTGCAATAAGAGCTGAAGAAATGTGACAAACACAAGAACTCAGGTTCTCAAGAGCATTCTTCACCATATGAAATGCAGGCACTATTTTCCTTCAGAAATTTTCTTATGAAACACTTAAAATATTTCCGAGTGCTTCATTAAATGCACAACAATGACAAGAAATATGCAATTTGTCAAATGATTTTATGGGTAGATCCCAAGATTACCATTTCAAGATGTAACCTAAAGCCTCAGTGCTGCAACACAACTCAAGCATATAGCTCCTTGAACACACTGATTACTCCACCTCTACAAAACCCACCTCTTCCAGGCTTGTAGCACAGTGCTCTGTTAACACCAAAGTCTCAAGAAGTGGGGTACAGGTATATAAGAAGATGCAGGTGTGAGTTTTTCTTTCAAGAGATGGAAATGAGAGGGGATGGCAAGCAGCAGAACTACTTCATTACCTTTAATAATGAATATGGAGTTAAAATAAAATTAGGACATGCTTCATCAATATTTCCAGGAAGATAAATGAGCAACTACTTCATGATAAGCTTCCCACTCTAGAAAGTCCTCTTTCCATCACATAGAAGGATTTCCTAGCTAAAAGCTGTCAGTAGAAAAGGTCTTTAAATACTCTGCCTGTTTTAGCAGGTCACAAAATACTTGTGTGGTCAGGTTGACAAGGGCAACTTGGGCACTCCTTCAATTTCCTATTTGAGTGCCAAATGCTGTAAGAATAGACTAGTGCCTCTAGATAATACTGCCACTTTTTTTGAAAATGGAAAGCCTATGATTTTCAAAAACTTTAAACAGTCTTTAAATAAAAATAATGTTTTAAATTACTACTCAGTTGTGAAAAAAAAATCACTAAAGACATGAGACACAAGATAAAAATTCCATTTATATAGATCATATTCACAGTCTAAAGAAGGCTGTGTGTCTCCTTTTGAGTGACTATAGAACTCCCAGGGCTGGGAACTAATACCAAGACTCTCACTGGGTAAGGATCCTAACTGGGGTCAAACCTTGAATGCAGCCATTTTCTTTCTAGTAGAGTCATACCAGAATTATATCTTCCTAGAGGATTTCTTTTTGCCTACAAACTGTATTCCTATAGAAAAAAAAAAAAAGGCACTCAAGACAGGACATCCCATCTTTAGAAACATGGACATGACCAGACAGAACCATCTCTTGGCCAGACATTGACAAAATTCCCTAACAATTAGCCTCATACACAACTGGATTCTTCAAATATTGTTTTCCATTGTGAAAGATATACCCTTTCATGAGATAAGATTTGACCATGAACATGAAATTTTTATACAGTGGAGAGTACAAATACATAACTGATAACCACCCTTCTTAACAAACAGACATTCAGAGGAAGCATATGGTTTGAAACTATCTCGATAGAAACTAGACATAACAGAACCCAAATAACTTGGATTGCCTGGCTTTCCTGAACCACAGAGGTCCAGATTTGCTAGGACAGAGGTTATAATCAAACTCCTATCACCTTAAGCAATTCTTTGGTCCCTTCATCATTTGAAGCACAGACTACATTGTGTGCATATGGGAAAAGTATCGTTTATTGCACCTGGAAGTTGTGTCCATTTTAAATTATTCTACAAAATATATGTTGCAGAAACCACTGCCAAGATGTGTGTAATGGAATTAATATTAAGACCTACTTCACAAAACCCACAACCAAGAACAGCTACTTTTTTTCGAAGTATTTGGTAACTTTTAATGCCTTGAACTGCATGATTGGTTTTACAGCATGTTCTGACCAAAAAGAGGACCAGAACCTAATGTGGCTTTAATTTAAAGAATAAAAGTCTCCTGTTTGCTAAAACCAACCTCTCCAAGGCTCTTTTGCTTGCACCACTAATGGACACAGTGTGACATAAGCAGCCTCCCACCTTTCTTCTCTTTCCCCTCCTGCTCCACTCAGCTTGATGACTCTTCAAGAAGCTGACTTTAGAAGTTTGACATATTGCTCCAAAACACATAAGAAGTTCCTATTAATTTTTTATTGCTCATAAAACATCAAAGCTACCTCCCTGTCTGGTGTATCAGCAAGCAGCATTTTGCCTCTTTTTAAACCTAAATAAAACTACAGGGAGCCAATTAAAAAAGCAAAACCTAACAACTAAGCTTTCCTCTGTATTTATTAATCTTTCAAATTTAAACTTGGATATATCGAAGCCTCTCAGACATTTGTGATGTCAGTGGCATAGTTTGAAATTACTGCTAGACATATAATTGGGTAACTAATCAAGAAAAAAATCATCATATTTACTACTAGCAGGCTTACATTTGCTAACTATACAGCACCTATCAATTTTTTTCAAAATCAAGTGGCAAATAACTGGAGGTACCTGTGCTGCTGCAACTCAAGGCGTGGAATGACTTCGTATCTTTAGTTTTATTACTCTGGATCTCTTGGTTTTAAGGATGTGGTCAACCCACGAGGAAAGAATGTAACCTTGACAATCTCATTTATCTTAGGAGTTGCAGCTCACTTTAACTGGTAGCAAGTAATCCATTTTTTGCCTCTTACCCTTTGATGTCCTTAAATTTGCTTTGGAAGAAATATGGCTGGGGAGAAGGTGAAATCAGTGAATCTGAAAACAGATTTCTGGCATGTCGCTTGATGGGGGAAATTTCAAAAGGGAAGAAAAGCACAATTGTTGGGATGAAGGCTGATTTACACGTAAGAAACTGCTGACTTTACAGTACTCCAATGTATTTCACACTCTATTAGTGCAAGTAAAATCCAATATTAACACTGACAGAAAGATTAACTGTTACTATTGCGCATCTTCTGTATATTAATACTGTGCAGTCGGCAGTAAACGCCATACAACAACATGGAATATATGATAGCAAAAACACCCACCTCGAAACAACAACAAAAAACCCCACCCCCCCAAATCCATGATGCACCTGGCAAAGGATACTAACTTAAATCATCATTTCTACCATGATTTTCATTATAACTGTGTCTTTTTAGGCTGTTTTAAGTATTGCAGAACAGCAATTTAATACACAGTAGCTGCTTTAACAACAGTAACTGTTCTGTTTGATGACTGTGTCTTCCCATAAAAACATCTCAAGAGAAGCAATTTTTATCATTCCCAGCCTAGAAAGAGCAAATGCAAAGCACACTGCTAACATTTGTATTCACAGAATAGTACTTTTATATTTTCACTCCGGGTCACACACAGCTAAGACTGCAGTATTACAGACGGTAACCTCTGGTTGAAGCCTTCCCCAAGAACTAATATGGTACTCAAATTATTTTTAAACAGGCACAGAGAATTTAAACCTGCAACGTCTTTTTTAGGATCAGCAGCACATTTCTAAGATGGTAATCACAACAGATGCTAAGCGTGACACAAAACCAAACAATGCCATTTATGAAGGAGTATTCAATCAATCATATTCTTTCAACTATACACAGCTAAAATAAAAATACTTAATAAATTCAATAATTAGACACTGTTAATCATTCCTGAGGACACCAACCACAATGGGAAATGCCCCCCACTTCAGTGCCACCAAGGAGCACTAAGGGTGAGTCATGATTAGAAGAACATGGGGCAGGAGCAGGGGAGGAGAGAGGGCCCTGGGTGCTCCCTGCCTTGCTTCTCCACAGAGATCACATCGCTCCAGCCCCTTTGCATCTGCCCTCTGCCTCCACAGCCATTCGGAGCAATGCAAACAGACCACTAAAATTTATGTTCCGATCAAAAAGGCAGACTCTGGAAATATATTTATGGCATTGCTGCAGTTTACTTTCAGACTCTGTGAACCAATTTGGGGGTGGGTTTTTTCCTTATGTTCACATGATAAAAGTAAGAATCATATAGCCAAAAACAGACAGAATAGAATACACAGAAAATTAGTACACCACTTCTTTCTTTAACAAGGAACCTTTACTCCTCCAGGAACATTTGAATTGTTTTAGATTTCTCTTTAATTTGGAACATCAATTTAGAAATAAATGAGCACCATTAGAATTCAGAAGGGCTTTAAGGAAACAAGCTGTTTTTCATCAAGATACATAACATTTGATTACTTAATGCAAGCCACATTTAGTCTCCCTATTTTTTGCTACTCATAATTTTTTAAATATTTACACATTATTTATAAAACATAATAATAATATAATTTTATATCATAGGCAACTTATTGATACAAAAGCATAAATGCATCAAAATCAAGTGCTATATTCCTTAATTGCCTGAGAACTAATAATTAATTGCCATTTAAACAGAAAAGCAAAAGTAATTCTTTAAAAATGGGACCATCAATATAAAATAACTCTCCATAGTTTTTCAAACCTCAAATTTAAGCAGTTCAGACCATATAAGCTTTCTGTAAGTTGCTGATGACTGGATACCAGGAGGCCAGAGAAAGTGCTTAACATTTGAAGAATAAGTTATTCTAGTTGTTAATAACCCAACCTTTGTAATCAGTGACTTAACCACCACTACATTATAGCAACTGCATCTTCGCTTCTGATGAGGAGCAGGTCTTACTGTACTCACACATTTCACAATGTCCAGAACAGTCTACCTTTCACCACCCTTCACTGCCCTAGATCAAGAGAGCCACCACTTCCTTCTCCTCTTCACTGAGCCGAGGAATTTTAGAAGCCCATCCAGTTTACAGCCTGTTGGCAACTGAGAAAGAAAGTGGGACCCAACCAGTGTGGCTCAGTGATGAAGGCAATTCACCAAACTGCTTTCAGGAAAAGACTCAGTTAATTCAATGTTGCGGTTTAATGCATCATGCACTAGCAGAGAATACGAGCTGTGCAGCACAGCACAGCAGTTGCAAACAGTCTGGTTGCAGCAGAGCAAGTTCCTTAGACTTTTGCTAGTACTCAACTTCAGTGGAATGGAGCTAACCCAAATTTCAGGAGCGTTACAAGAGTCATTGGGTTATGACAAGAGCATACAACCAGCTTTTCAAAGAAACATGTGCCACCCTCTCACATTGTGCAGCAGGAGGCCAACAATTTGGTGAGAATGCAGAAACAGAATATCCAATTTCATCAGTCTTTCACTTTGCATTTCTCCCATTTCCAATCAGATTTCACATCCACTTTGGCTTCACCACCTCCTTTTATAAACACTAAAGTTAAGAATGTCAGATAATGTCTTTATACAGACACTTCCTCCTCCATCAAGATATGATTTTGGGGGATTAAAAGCTGCTGCAAAATGAGGCTATGAGTAGTAACTGAGGAACAAAAACCTGGCACAGGAAGATTACATTACTGGAGACAGTAAAAATATAACAAGCATGTACTGTGTTTTCCCCAGCATTCTTCTAGCTTTCAACCATTATTAGTTAAAGGTATTTCCTTGGTTCACTGTGGCTCATTTATTTATAGGTGTCTTCTCTAGTCTCCCCTTCAACTTGTGATATTTTTACATTCACAATATCCTGTGGCAGGGAAGTCTACAACACCCTCTACTTTCTGCATAAGTAGCCAAGACCTTCTGTGTTCCATGTCACCCATCTAGTGTCAGCACACAGATGTTTTTATGTCCATCTCAGCCTAGTCATGTGCCATTAAGCCAATGAGTGCACTATTACCATAGCTGTCTATGACTTCAGATACACATAAGATCTGAAAAAGCTTTACATAAGATGCTTCATTTTCCCATTTACTTTTGTGTTTCTTTAAAAAGGGTGCTGTAATAAGAAAGTGTAATCAACATTCTCCATAAACAGGATACAGCACTGGGGTAAAAGGCAGCATGCAGCATATACTAGCCTAACTGACCGTACCCTTGCTTTCCTGCTGTGAAAGAATCAGCCTTAATTTCAAAGGTAGAAATACTCACACTATTTTCTTCACTGCATTTCAAGTCTATGATCTATTGGGCTATGCTTGCCTGCTTTTCCTGTGCAGAGTTACGTAGTACAGCAGAAATAGCACGCAAACGTAAGTCAGAGGAGTTACAGAACCAAATGACTCTTATCACGAACAGCGACAGAAACAGCTGGTAGGCTCCCACTAGTGCCATCAGGTACACAATGCAAGGAAAACCACTGCTTGTTACTGTACGATATTTTACAATGACATAAGCTTGTTGTCCACAGGGATTTGTCAGTGGCAGTTTATAGAGTCCAGGTGTAACGTTCATTTCCTTCAGGATGCAAGTGTGAACCACAAAGTCAGTAAGAGAGGATCCAGCTGTGGGGAGTCATGACTCTTGCTTAATGAAAAAAGATGGTGTAGGAAGAGGGAAAGGAAGAAGAGTTTGTGGGAGTTTAACTTTCTCACATCTTCTTCAACTATGTCTACTTTTAAGGCACAGAAAAACAAGCAGTCAAGTTGACTGGAGAAACCTATTAAAAGATCCCACATCCATATATCTAAAGGTTTTGCATACAGCTACTGCTAAGGTAGCACTTGACTGATACCCCAAAAACTGACTCTGGGAGTCTTCCAAATGGATACTAAGGCAGACATCATCTGGTTCCTCTGAAGCAAGCCTAGCTATGTTACGAACAGCTGTTCATAGGTATCGTGGCAAAAAAAAGTAATCAGCTAGCCACAGGATGAAACACTTGTGTTTTATGAAAAATATTCAGTATCATAAAAATTTCATTATAAAAAGTTTTGCTTTACTCCTATAATATAGATAATTTTTAATGAAAAAAAAAATCTACAATCACTCCCCTAAATTTTTGCAAATGAGAAATTGCCCAGCTTCAGACACCACCATGAGCAGCCACTGTGAACCACAATGGTCTCTCTGCAAGTGAGAGGAGGAATTTGTGAAGTGGGTGGGGTACTCCTGTCACAGCCTAATTTCCAACAGTTAACTATATTAGAAGTTTAGGAGTGACTTTTCAGCAAACACAAGCAGAACAAATGCTAATTCCTTTGCAAGCTAAAACAGAAATACACTCAGTCCACTTCCTGGTATTGACATAGTACATTGTTCTAAATGTATCCATTGTAAATAGAATATAATAGCTTTGCTGAAGGAAAACAGTTAAGAAATAGTTATATGTGGATCATGGTAGGAGCTTTTTGTTTTAATTTGTTTGTCTACCACTCCTTGATAGCTACACAAGCTTCTTGAAAAATATTTTTCCCTGTGTGATATGCACACACTTCCATCTTTGCATCAACCAAGTCTCGAGGTCCTGGGTTTTTCTCCTGATAGCACAAAGCAAGCAGTGACATTTATAAATGTAGCTGTTGACTCTAAAAGGTTTGACAGAAGAGGTGGCAGAAAAGCAAATAGTCTGCCCACCCACTTGCGACCCTCGAGTCAAGGACTAACTTACAGTAACTTAATTACAGGAAACTCCTTTCTCAATTGTCTGCTTCTGTGTGCTTCAAGGCTTAACTGGAGTATATGGAGCAGTGGGTCAGTGGGTGAGGGGCAGGGAGGGGCACCAGTAGGTTAAAGAAACACTGACTTTTAAAAAGTTTCCAGATAATCAGTTACTTGCCAACACTTTGCTAAACCCAACTTGACCCTGATAAACATACAAGGTTAATTGTTAAAAATTTGTAACAACAAATACACCTTTTTCTTTTCTTTTAACCAATGATTGCAAGAATATTTCTTTGGAAAAAACCCAAGCAGTAATAAGATGATAAAACATCTGGAAATAATTACAAAAGTTCACATAAACATTTATGCATGTAAGGAGTAGTGATATTTTAAACATGAAAAATTAAACATCCACTTCTCAATTCTGACTCAGTAATACCAGTGAAACATTTCTACATACTAGTTAAATTTATAAATGCTAAGTAAATAGAGATATATGATTAAAGACTAACTATGAAAGTTTATCTTGTAAGTTGTGCTAGAGCAGTCACTGGCATGTATGTCTGACAATTTTTTTCAGTAAACATCATCATAACATCTTTGAAAGTATTTATGACAATAGAACAGCAAAAACTCTCAAAGTTTTAACTTCCAGCATTAGTGATTTAGTATCATTAGAGGACACTATTATGTTTTATCTATAGTAGAACATTTTCATCAAGATGTAAGAATGGATCTTCAAGTGAAGATTCATTTTTATTCATTATTTCACCTTCTATTAACATCTAAAAATTAGTTTCAAATGAGGAATTAAAAAAAGCATCCAGATAAACCAAGTTTTGTTTTACTAAATCATGCATATGTTAAAGCACACAGAATCACTCAGAATATTCTGACCTGGAGGGGACCCACAAGAGTCCAATTCGTAAGGGATCAAGTCCGTGACCTTGGCATGACTGGCACCATGCTCTAACCAACTGAGTACACATTTTTTATACAAACTGCTGGAATAACTTCATGAGCCCTTATCACAACAGAATACAATGATAATTGCAATTTGAAAATGAAGACTCAGAATAATCTCATCATTATAGTTAGCTGTATTTTATTATAGGCTTTTGTTCTAATCAGACTCATCCCAGTGCTTTCAGCATAAGTATTTATTTATAAATGGGACACACAACACTTGAATCAGAGGGAATTCAGTCTTTGAAAGACCAGCTGTAATTGCTTCTCCTCTTGTGTTCAGAGTTCTCCTACTAACACATGCTAAGCTTCACAGTAAATTTCAAAAAAACTTTCTGGAGTTAAGCATAACTTAAGATTCTTTAAGTGAAACGAAATGCCCTTCTTGGTTGTTATTGATACACTTCTTGAAATTATCATTGCAGCATGCTCTTCCATGCCTTTCAAATGTCAAAACTAATTAACTTATTAATTTAAAATATTTAAAACTAAATTTTGAGATGTCTGTCTTGAGGCATAGAATACACAGCCTCAGCTGTAAACTTTAGTCAAACTAAAGCACATGTTTGAATTAATACAGCCTTTGTGTGAGGACAGCAATGATCAAGAAAGCAAGGGTATACAAGAGCTACTATAAGCTTTAACACAATACTGTCAGAAACACTTCATAACCTTCACATGAAATAGCAAATTTCTATAAAATATTTTAATGACACATCCAGCACTTATTCTGAGGAATGACTTAAACTAGCAGGATCACAATTGTTTTCAAAGAATAAATTTTCCCTGAACCATGTACCAAACATTCAGATGTGGGAACTTAATGGACTTTGAGAAGAAAAAGTGGTCTGACTGGTCTGATTTCAAGATTCCACTGATTTTAGTGAAAATCATGCATCATCAATTGCACCTTGTATCAATCATCCCACATCTTACGTGTCAGCTTTGGTTCTGGAAGACTCAGGCATTCCATATGAAAAACTTGCCTCAGTCAACAAGAATTCTTCATCAAAATGGGACAAAGCATCTTGTCCAATGCTGAAATCCTAGCATTCCACTGGTCCTTTCCCCTCAATATATATTTTAGTAGTATCATGGATAATGAGTTGGAGAGGGATGGAGAGGTTACACAAAAATAAGTGAAAATTCTCTGCTATTTAGATAAACATGCATGTGTAATACTAATTGAGCTCTCCCTTAAAATTAAGGCCAGGAAAGGAAACTCACTTTTTTACTTGAAAAATTCTTCACAAAATCACAATGCTTCTTTTTTTTTTTTTTTTTCCTTTCTTTTTTTTTTTTTTTTTTTTTTTTTTTTTCCCAATAGTCAAAAAATAGAAGAAAACTACCAACCTTCACTTCTGGGCACAGACTCTGTACCACCCGATGTTTTATCTGGCATCTCTTCAGACACAGGCTTAGGAAAACCTAATGGACACAAAGCAAAGAAAGCATTCTCCATCAAAACCAGTATGTTTCTGTAAGGCACTCCCCTGCTCCATTGCCCCTGTGAAGGATAGATTTTCATCATTTCTGCATTTGTATGTACGTGTAAAACTCCCAGGGAGTAACTGCAATACCATTCAGTAGATTCTCACCTGGACATACTGGCAGGCAGGAGGTGCAAAAGAACCCTAATTATATCTGGAAACCTTCTGCTGTCTTTGGTTTTGTACATTTTCTCCCCTCAGTTCATTTCTAGTGAAAGGTCTATGAAGTGGGATGCAAGAGCTGCTCACACTCACATACTGCTGAAGTTAACAATAGAGTGACCATGGAGAGAGTCACATCAGCCTTCATTAAACAGAAAATCCCATTAACTTAAGTCTTTACTACATTGTAGAGAACCCATGTTTCCACCACCACAGCAGAGGGCAGAGAACAAAAGGCTTCTCAGAAGGCAGTGAGCCCATCTCCTCTTACAGTAAAGTTATATACCCTCTGTGGTACTGGCTGATGTTCAACATGTGGCTACCACGTACTGACTAGGATTTTGTATCCTCCTTTTTAGCACCTTTGACTATTTTCTCATCACCAGCTAGACTGACATTGGATTTTACATAAAAAAGAGCCTCAAATCAGGCAGGATGCATCAAGAAAAGAGAAATCAGAAAGAGGAGAATTCTGGGCCTGAAGGGAACTGTGTACCAAGTGGAACAGAGACTTCACCTCAGTGACAATTCACATATCTCAGTCCTATGTACTGCACTATACAGAGTGCACAGCACCGGGTCTATTAGCAGTACAGCCTTAACTCCTAATGAAGTCATTCAGCCACCTAGTTTCTAACAATGTTAAGGCAAAGAGCAGATTTGGCATGCAGATTTCAGACAACCATGAGATCCAGAGTTACATGAGACCTGTCTAAGTCATCCTGCAACAGAACTGAGACTGAACTCCAATAACAAATGGCCTTTTTTTTCCCCTCTCTTAAATAATTTTCCTTTTAAATTCATATGTCTTGTTTTGGATCCTATCACCAGACATAAAATGAAAATGTTTCTGCCTTAGCATCCAGTAAAAGGCTTGGGTTTACATTAAAACCAAACTATACAAAATACCTAGGATTTCTTAAGCAACTTAAGTCACAAAATCGTATTTCAGGTGTGTTATACAGGGCAGGTATATTTTCTCATATTTAATTCAAAATACATAAAATACTTAGAAATTTCTATTATACATGTGAGGCTACAATCCACTAGCACATCTTAGAGTAGAAATTAATTCCTATTTAGCTGATAGAAACTCTTAATACATATGATTTTCTAGATCAGTCAGTTCATCTCTACTCAAGATAAAAATCCATCAGGTCTTGCTTAGGAATTACTTTGTCCTTAACATACATGTTTTAACCACACAACAGTACAGATACTGAAGACTGTGAATGAGCCAAACATCTTCTCTAACTCCCTAAACTTAACAGTGATAATGCTTATCCACCTGAATGTCTGAGTTTATGAGTTCATAAACCACAAATGGACAGTGCCAAAAACTGAACAAGCAACTATGCCCACAACAGAGGTTTTAAACAACTATAAACACCTAGTAATCTCCAAAATCCTTTATAAATCTTCTGTAAAACAGAACTCACTCTCCAAAAGACAGCTAAAAAATAATTTCGTTCTTCAAACATTATTCAAATTTAGTTATTTAATCTTTATCATCACTGAACTAGTTGGCTAGAATAAGTACACCAACTAACTGAAATTTGGCAAGCTCACATCTAACCCTCTGCATTCAGCAATGCAGTATATATTGTCTGTGAACATTGCACCAGTTTATAAATAAAATTACAGTTATCCATTGAGTTACTGGTAGAGCTGATAGGAACTAGTTAAACACACAATGCATTTGAACCCACACATTACATCAATAAACACTATATTTACTTTCTGTGATTAATTTCAAAATACAAGAAAATGTTTTCTGTAAATTTTAGATTTTAAATACATCTTTTTCTATCACTTATTCAGGGAACTACATGTTTAAAATGGAAAAACATGGATATCCACATATTTGTATTCAGGTTTTGGTTGGTTTAAGTTGCATAGAATGAAAATAAATATGCAAGTAAACTTCACCGTGAAAACATTCAGGTGACTCACTGACATGACAATGACAAAAAAACAGTAGTGTCAGAAATAATTTGGGGCTTCTTTATTGACATTTTGTGGAGGTGCTAAATATAAGCAAGAAAAAAGGGACTCTTTTCTTGCCTCTTCTACCCTGCCTTTTACTTAAGTCCAATTTTTCCTTGTCTAAAGTAGACCAACATTTTCTATTTAACTTTCTATGGAAATGATAGCCTTGTTTTTGTGTTAGTAAAACTCTGTATGAAGAAAGCATTACTACTACAAGACACACACCAACAATCATTTCTCCGAAGTTAATGGAGTTGCTGTCCTCATCCCTCTCTATGGAGCATGACCTACCATTCCTAGCATAAAACCAAGTGGGATTCAAATGGGCGTTGAATGACGCTTGGCATTTTTAATAATGGGATAGTAACTTGAAACCTGAATCATTCAATTACTGCACACAAACCAAGGTATTCATTGAACAGGTTCAGACCTGCCACAGCTACAACAACTCTGTTTCAAGAGCTCATTTGGATAATCCATGGCAATTTTAAATACTACTGTCCCACTAATGGCTTTCTAGTCTTACCAATTTAGCAGGTCTGCATTACAATAAGTGATAGCCAAGGAAGCTTAACGTAGTTATAACAGAAAGTCAGCCTCTGTGCCTAGAAAAGTGCATCTTTAGAACACTGTCTAGAAACTCCTAGAATCAGGTTGAAAAGACCTCTAAGATCACCCAGTCTAGCTGTTAACCCGACACTGTTAACTGCACCATTATACCATATCCCTAAGTGCCACATCTACACATCTTTTAAATACCTCCAGGCATGGTAACTCCACCTTTTCCTTGGGCAGCTTGTTCCAATGCTTGACAACCCTTTTCCCAAATATTCCTGTCACTGCCTGTAATGGTTTTCAGTAATGAAACAATGTGAAATTTGTTGCTGTTTCCTAGCTTTTTCTAAACCACACAGGTGATTATTAGTACTAGAGTAGTACAACCAGATGCAAAAATTACAGTCTTCAACATTTTTCCATTTCATTGTCAATTAAAAAAAATTACACCTAAAAACAGAGGTCCAGTAATGTGGCACAGAATATATTTTATTACTTCTTTAAAAAGCACAGAAATCCATACATTTTAAAATCTAAAACTATGCTTTCCCCCACTTCTGTCTCAGTAATGCAAACTGGTCCCACACTGTTGCTAGAAATTGCTCTTTTCTGTAACACATCAAGTTTTGAAATACTAAAAAACCAGAAGTCAAGATCTAGCATTCCTTTATTTATATATAAAGTTCCTCCTTCTAATCTAGGAAGGAAATCTCTGAAAAGTACATCAGACTAGGAAAGTAAATCTCTGTCTCTTCAATAAGGCCAAGCAGGACTCCTGTAAAATCCAGCAGAGAAGCAGCGTTTGGGGTATGAGCTTGCTAGTAAATGTAGAAAGGTAATTCTTGCTTACTTTCTATACAAATAAATTCCATTTATCCAATCTTATTAGTAGCAGTATCCCAAAGGTCACACTAATCTCAAAATCAATCACATAGAGTACCTTATAAAAACATTCCTTTCCACATACTCTTGCAATTTAATAATTGCTATAGTTTTAACCATCTCTGAATCTCAGGCTCAGCTATTCTAGTACTCCATGGGGTACTTTGTATTTCTGAATTCATCAGTCAAAGCCTCTACCTATTGCTTACTCCAAGAACTTTTTCACAGAAAATTCTAGCAAGAGAACTTGAAATACATATGCATTCAAAATTTATGAATAAACACAGGCATACTGTTTACATTTCTCAATTAAGCAAAAGTCTTTAGCAGCAACCAAAAACATTCAGATGTATGACCACGCATTTTCACAGGCCATAATCAGCTTGGGCCACCCAAACAGGCATACTGGGAGGTCCTAGTTCAAGAAATTTGTTGTTCCTTCTAGTAGATTGATTTGCCTTTCAAATCCTGAGCTGCTAAAAATTGTAAATCAGCTTTAACATTAGGAAAGAAATAAGATCCTTTAAACACAGCACCTAAACCAATAGCATGCTATAGGTGAATCAATAGGAAAACATTAAAATTTATAGCATGAGGGGCTAAAAAATAATTTTAAAAAAGCATGCTCACAAAAAATATGGATTACTTGCATTTCACAGACAAATACAGTTCTTGCCTCTTAAATTAACTGTACCCTGCTAAAATAAAAATACCAAAACAAAACAAAAACCAAACCAACAAAACAAAACCAAATAAATAAAACCCCCACCAGTAAGGGTTTCCAAATATTCAAAATCACTATTAATTTAAGTATCACAATTTTCACTTTTAAAGTTGCATGGATAAATTTTCAATGGAGTGAAGACTTCTGCTACATTTTTGTTCTTTCAGCAATTTATTTCTGTATTCTCAAAAAAGCATCAAGCATCTTGAAAGAAACTATTGTTCAGCATAGGACTGTTTGCAGTTGTAACTATGGAATCCAACTATGTATTTATGTCGAACAACGATAGTCACTAACCAAAATCTAAGCTGAACCTCCTCCTTTGTGTAAAATCCCTGGCCTACATCTGTTCCAAATTGCTGGAAGTGATCATATTTAAGAAAGTCGGTTGGATTTCTTCAAAAACTTGTCAAATACAGTGCCTTAGACAGACACTGCATTTTTTCCCCCCATCTTTCAAAGGCACAAGCAGCTTTAATATTAAGATTCTGCTGTGACCATTTTATGCATGATCATTAAACAAGTTCCTTTAAAATACTGTATTACAATTTTAAATGCAGCCTTTTACAGGTTAAACAGTCTGTGCTATGTACCTAGAGATAATACACATAGAACAACTGAAGTCCTGAAGTTTCACATTACATACGGTGCTGTTAACAGTGAAGCTATCTGCTGGTTTACTTTTAAACAGTATTTGGATGAGTTCTTCCTGCTGCAACTCAAAACAAAGTGTAAAGAGGGGTGTTCAGAAAATGGATATTAATAGGCTTCTTGACACAAAATATTTTGTAAACAAATAAAGACAATTAGATGCCCTGAGACAGCTTGCACAGATGGTAATCCATCTTGGATGAATGATACTGGATGTTGCATTTCTGAATTCAAAGCAACTCAACCCCAAAAACAGCACTCAAAGTCTTATATTGCAGGATGAGCCCCAGACTCCAAGAATGGCTATGGCAAAATTCACACACACATCAACATGACCAAAACTTGACATTTGGCCGTTAAATACTGCATAGATCTTTTCTAGAGAATAAGGACATCTGTCCCTAATCTAGTTTTTGCCACTCGTTTGCCTACAAAATCCCTTAAGGAGCAGATGCATTGCTGCTCTGAACCCCACGAGAACAGCTTTGATCCCAGGTCACATAAACCATAAAGGCAAGTTTATATGCTAACACAATTCTTTCACATGAACCAAGAAGTGACACTGAAAGAAACCCTAAATAACGTTGACAGAAAGCACAGAGGTTACAGGGACACAAACCACTATATGCCATCAAGCCTCATTGCTGCTCCTACTCACTACCACCCCTCGGCCCTTCTAAGTAACATGGCAGTACCTGTTTCAAATTCCAGTGTTATTTCAAGTTAATAGTTATTCCTTCAAAATTGCACAGAATTCTAATGGCTCCTTTCATTCCCTTCCAGCAGCACTCTGAATGTGGGTGTGAGTTACAGCTTCCCTTCCCCAACAATCCTCTCCTTCAAAGTCCCACAAAAATCTTTCAGTCTTTTTTCCCCTGCACATCAATGCATAACAAAATGTTCCAGCTTTAGGGGGTTTAGTTGAAGTGTGGAACTTGTGGAGGTTTTTTTTTTTTTGTAGGATGCTACACATTTTGCTGATTTTCCCAAACCAGGTCAGCTTTTCACTTTCTTTTCCACAGAAAGATAGTAACAGTGGCACTTGAGACAACTCAGCAAGAGCTGATCCAAACAAGACCGTCTGAACTATGTTGACAAGAAGGAGCAAAATCTCCTTTGCACACTTGCCCCATTGATGAAGATCACATTAATATCGCTTTCTCTCCTGCCCACCTCTTCAAAACAGCACCCATTTACATAAATCTACAGCATTCTCTGCCTAGTTTCTGAAGCTAATCATCCATACTGTGGCTGCAGTCCAAAAAACATAACTTTTTGCCAGCAAGCAAAGACCGAATCACAGAATCCCTTTGCCACTTTCATTCTGGTTTACTGTAATTCACCATGTTTGAATGTGAACAACATCACAGATGTTCTAATATAAGGAATGAGCTGTCTGGCTCCTTTGTGGTTTAACTGCTACCCGTATGTCTTCTCCCTCCTCCAGTCTCTCCAATAGTTCTGAATCTATTCCCAGTGCTGTTCCAAGGCTTCAGTCATGGTTTTCCAAACCCACTAAAAGATCAAGTTCAGCAGCTAATCACTGAATTTCAGCCTGCAAGTCTGTGTATTTTTTACAATGTAGTTTTTACAAAATAACACAGGATATGAGGTTTAGGAGGGAATGTGACACAGTATTTTCTCCTTCAAACTTTGTATAGAACAAACTCCTTGAAAAGATGAGCCGTACTCAAAGTTTGGTCAGCATCCAAGCATGTTGCAAGGCTCCTTACTTAACAGCTTATGCTGCTACTATGCCTAGTGAAAAAAAAAAAAAAAAAAAAAAAAAAAAAAAAAAAAAAAGAAAAAAAAAAAGAAAACTTCCCCCCGGGGCCCTTCTGGGGGGGGAAAANAAAGGAAACCTTCCCCATGGGACCTTCTGGGAGGAGGAAGAGGGATCAAAACCTTGACTGACACACTCCAAATACCCTTGTGCAGTATAAGCTCAAAGACTAAGCAGAAAGATGTCAGCTTTAATTGGTGAAATGCATCTATTTCCTGCATATGTATTAACTCTGTACTGACCACAGCAGTTTCTCAGCTCAGCAGAAGTGCTATATTTCAAGTCATTTCAGTGCAGTTTGTAGCAAATTCCTTGGTATAACTAATGACTATTTTTCTTTCTGTAAAAATTAGTATTTTATAAAACACTTATTATGCATGTTCTCTTCTATACATGTAGGTTTGCTCAAGATCGACCCCGCATTGCATATAATCACACTGTGCTACAGAAAGCTGGCAGAAAACAACCAATGCCTCCTTAAGCGGTGCTGGGGAGTCGTGACAGTGGCTTCCCAGGATGATGCATCTCTGAACCGTAAAACCACCGGTTCCAGCAGAGCTCCCGCAGGTGGCACTAGCTGCTGCTCCGTGTGGTGCCACACACTGCTCCACTGGCAGACAAAACCAAATGCTTGCAGCAGAAACTGTCACTCCCTCCTGGTCAGCGTGCCAAACAAGGGGTATAAATCCTTCTCACTTTCAAATACCTGAATTGTCCTGCTTATCGCTCAAATCTGGATTTGGGTTTGAATAGCCAGACAGCTAAGCTGCTATAGTACCTTTTGCTTATTTGCTTATTTCATTCTGTAACCAGAATGAACAGAATTATTTTGTAAAGTACTGGGCATTTTTCTAATTATATACATATATTGCTTCTCTCATGCCTTTGTACAGTGAATCGCAGCAGCCCTTCCAGGTCGTCACTAAAGTTAAAAAGCCCACACAAAGGAAAACAATCCTTCAAAAGATCATGTTTCACTTACATACAGAAGGTCTGTCACTTTGGACAATTTCTTTTGAATCTAAGCTTGAGAAAATAGACAGACTTGAGTAAGGTGGCTCAGCACAGGACATGCCTGACATACACTCTGATGAAAAAGAAAGGAAAAGCAGGATAAACAGGTCAGTCTCAAGATATTTAGGGACTTAGAGGCAAGTCTCAGCACAGACTGTTACGAGTACAGCATTAGCAAGTCATCGCTGCCAAGTACGGCTATCTTTATCACAAACTACTGTTGTTGTGTACTCCAAGAAATCTGCTACTCCAGAAGTGTACAGTGAAGCACACAATGTGTTCCATGCAAGCCATTTTCTGAGCAAATTGAGAAAGAACCCCGTGTAATGCACTACATGTAGTTACTCTGCAAAAACCAACCAACAGTTTTCACTATTGACACTTACTAAGATGGAGATGAAACGTTTTAATTGAGCTACCATTACACTGTTTTCTGATTTCATGTTTTAGGTAATACTAGTTCTGCTCTTAAGTGCTAATTAGGGCCACACAAAGGAAACTGAATTTGAAACAAACCCATTTAAAAATAAAACCATAAACCTCAGCACAGACAAGAGCACACGGTTCAACATTTTCTTCACTACAAGAGCTTATTTCTATACCCCTGAGTTGTGACTCTTCAGTAATGCATATACCAAGTGCTGAAATAGCACAAAAAGTGCATGCACCAGCTACAGCATTAAAGAGACCAAAGGATTTTAGGGTACAAGTCCTCACACTGAAGTAACAGTCAAGCCCATAGCTATAACCCTGACAGTTGCCAAAAAAGGAATACATGACTTTTCTCTCAAGAAATTCTCTGATACTATTAGAATTTACACAGTCATTTTGTCATGTCACCCAATAAAATTACTAGAAAATTCACACACCACTAAATACAGTCTCTGGCCATTAGGTTTACAGCTGCACTTCTGCCTTACTCATCATTCACCCCTCCAAAATATACACTTCAGGGGCAGTTGGTTTTAGGGTTGTTTTTTTTTTTTTTTAAGTTTACATTTGGTACTTTGACTGATCACTATCATTCCCTCTTCTTTCTCTCACGAGAAAATACAACTACAAATGCATTGGGTTTTGGTTTTTTGTTGAAGTGAGTCCAGATGACAGCCACCAAGTTGATTAGAGGGATAGAGCATCTCTGCTATGAGGAAAGGCTAAGACAATTGGGATTGTTCATCCTGGAAAAGAGAAGGCTTCAGGGTGACCTAATTGTGGCCTTCCAGTACCTGAAGGATTCTACAAGAAAATTGGAGAGGGACTTTTTACAAAAGCATGTAGTGACAGGACAAGGGGGAATGGCTTCAAACTGAAAGATAGTAGAGTTAGACTAGATATTAGAAAAAAATTCTTTACTGTGAGGCTGGTGAGGCACTGTAACAGGTTGCCCTGAGAAGCTGTGGATGCCTCATCCCTAGAAGTGTTTAAGGCCTGGTTAGATGGAGCTATGAGCAACCTGGTCAAGCGAAAGGTGGCCCTGTCCATGGCAGGGGGGGTTGGAACAAGATGACCTTTAAGGTTGCTTCCAAGCTAAGCCATTCTATTATTTCATTCTAGTGAGGTGCACAGCATAAACCTCACTGCTGGGCCAAAAGTTCTGGCTTAATAAAAGAAGAAAAAACCAAAAACATTCCACAGCTGGATACGAACCTGTCAAACTTCCTCAACAGCAAAGGTTGATTTATAGTGCACACGGTTAAGTAAAGGAAACTGAAGAGGAAAGAATTTCAGCATTATCTCAGAATTACTTAAATTCCTTTCAAAGCTCTGAACTTTGCTACAATTAGGAAAGATGCTGATTTGGCTAATAAACAATCACACAGATGCACACATGCAAAGTGTCCCTCTTTGGTCTTTTTCCCACACAAGTCTCCAGTGCTCAGCAGCTGCTGTTTTAAGATTCCTGGTTAAGGGCAAGGGCTGCTGCTGCTGTTCCACGCTGCTCTTGAACATTAAAAAAAATAAACAAGCAAACAAGAGCAACAGCCCAGCTAGCATCCTAACCAGTCAATTTTCATTCTCCATTCTCTGTTATACAGGAAAAGTCAAGCAAAAACAAATTAAAAAAAACCCTCCAGTCTTGCATCTAGAATACATAGTAAGGAGCCCATGATACCTGCTTTCACAGGCTGTAAGACTCCTCCAAATTGTTTTTCTATTAGAGATGTTGTCTGACAACACTTAATAAGACACTTCTCTTTTTGCTTCATGCCTGTGCTTGAGATATCACTAAACATCATATTGGAAGAGACCACTGTTGTGCAAGTTCATCATTTCACCATAGGCTTAAGTAGTGAAGGAAATAAAACCAAAATAGGCTGTAAGGAAACAAAGCTGCTGTTGGAGCACAAGGAATCCAATCACAGCAAACAAGTTCAATAACCGTGAAAATAAATTATAATATGCAAATCCTTAAATTAGTTTGAATCCAGTCCTATATGCTGAATAAATATTACAGTGATGAATAACACACCAATGAATTCCAGCATGTTGAAATAATTTGGTTACAATGGGAGAAAAAAACTTACCACATATGCATGCATTTCACCTTCTGACACTTCCTTTTTGCACTTCCACTTCTGTTTCAGGAAATTTCTTGACACCCACCTAAAGATCACTAACTCCATCATACTTTACAGAAAAAGGGAAACAACCTTGCCATCCTTAGTAAGGACATCAGGCAGTGTCTATTGCTCAAGATAGTTTCTCCTGAAATTACAGGGCTATGATAATACTGAAGGTTTTTCTGGGGATTGTTTTGTTTTAAATGAAAGCTTTACAGCCCTCTTACAGAGAAAGTCTTGATATTTTAAGGTCAGTATAAAAGCTAGTATCTATGGGACAAACAAAATTCGTGTGTATTTTAACTTTGTGTAGGGACAGAGTCAAGGCACTGAGATAGACTCACATAACCAGTATGCAATGTAAACCTTGAAACCACATTCACAGACAACTTGACAGAGAGAGAAGGTGACTCCAAAAGCAAATAGTCAAGACTACAGAACAGCCTCAAGAGTATAAATATAAAAAAGTCCAATTCAAAGTCAGCTGTTTCAGGAGCAGTTCTTCACTTAAACACATGTTTCTGAAAGCTCAATAAAAAGGAAAAAAAAATACCAAACAAACTCAAAACACAAAATGTTGCTCTGCACCAAATTAAAATCACAAGTTTATTCTCTCATGCATATATTTTTCAAAGCACTGTTATTTTTCTTCCAATTTTACTAACAACAGAGAAATTAGTATGCATCAACTCCAATTAGGATGATTTACCTCTTCTTTAATATGTTTGGCTTCACTATGTATTTTCAAAGACATAACTTTAGATCTCATTGTAGAAGAAAACCACAGAACTTTCAGAATAAGGTCATACTGATGAAAGACAAAAATGTCAGCACTGTCCAGAAGGGCTATTTATTTTGTTAAATTTTTTTCTAAACAATGTTAATTCCAAATAAAGAAGATACAGAGATATTTTTTCTCTCAACTGTAAACTCTTCTGGAAAGCTAAAAAGAGGGAACAAAAGAGAAAGATACAAAAGAATGTTTGGCTTGGCATTGCTGATGCTTGCTCATGAAGGAAAAGCTTGCTTAAAACCAGAATAATGGATAATTATTACTTTATATATGGATCCTTCACTACTTTTGTCTCCATAACGCACAGTGACACCATTACATTTATGAGGAAAGAATCAGACACCGATTCACTGTCAGAAGAAGGGCTCCTACAAAGCCCATTTGTGTGTTTCCTTCAACTGCAATCGCCTGAATACGGCATTACTGCTGAAATGAGAGGTTTAGACATGGGCTTTATAATTATTAGACAAGTAATACTCAGTTGGCTTTTCCAGAAACTGTCATTTGAGCAGCTAGCCAAAGTACAGCCATGCATAACAAAGTTACGTATGCCCTGTGAAACAGGTTTTTTTACCCACAGCCCTCAGAAAAAGTCCACCTGGTATTTAGAATACAGTCAAGTGCCATGAATGAACATTTCAGGGGGCTTGTTTTCATCACAGAGTATGTGACACTAGGAAACAACCCAGCAAATCACATAAAAGAGTCAACAGTTAAAGCTTTCTGAGTCCTGACATGTCCCAGGCTCCCAAACACCGCCAAACCTGGCAGCCCCCCAGCCCTGGCTTAGACAGCTGAATGTAAGACCCCTTCATGCTTCTCTAGCTATTCCTTCTCCCTACTTTGAGGATACATACATCTGTGTGTACATATGTATATATATTTATATACACCCTGCACACAGACCTTAAAAAAGAGGAAATTAGTAACAAACTAACATCACTGTGTACATTCACATGCAATTTATCCAAATGAATGGCCTCATAACTCAGATTGTGACATTTCCTGTAAAAACACCCCAGTATTTATCAAGACACTACAGAGTGCCACTGTTGAAGTGTGGCCTGCAAACAACATGCTTGCTAGAGCCAAAGATTGCAGTTATCTATAGAATGCTCTAACTAGTTGTGATGGAGAAGCCAAAGCCCTCTCGCTGTATATTAGCTTTGAAAAACATGTCCCCAGTTCAGAGTTCTCTAACTGCAAGCCTAGTCCAATTGGCTTTTGTGACACTCAATTGCATTACAGAGTATCAGGAACTTTAGAGCTTCAAATTACATTCACTCTTAATCTCTGACAAAGCACAGGTTTTCTGTATACATACATAAATATAAACACATGCATATATATATTCATTATATATATTAATATAAAGAATATGGAATATTAAATAATAAACAGCTAGAAATAGAAAGGAAATTATTTCACTCACCTATGATCAGCCCGAGCAGAGAGCCTAGGAAACTAAAACTGGCAAAAGGGAAACCACACACAGTAACAATCTTTAACCTGTCACAATTTCCAAAGGACTTTGAATGACCATTTTGACAGAAGTGGGTGACAAGCTGCTGAATAAACAATTCTTTTTGGTTAATCTGCAGCATTCTCTAGAAATGGAAACTCCCTCTATATAAACATATAAATCTTCTTATTTCCACTATTCTTTCTCTGGAAAGCTGGATTTCTTACTAGACATTGCACTGCGAAATGCAAATCTTCACTGGCCCCAGACAAGAATACTAATTTCATTCAGAAAAAAACATACAAGGAAAAAATTATATCACTTACATATGTTATAGCTGGAAAGGTGATTTCCTTCAGCTGAATGTTTTTGTCCTTTCTAGATTGGTCTAAGAGACATGGTTTGATCAAATTAGTTGTTTATAAGTAATTCTTAAAAACTGCATGGAGTCTGAACCATTGTGCTCTTTGCTAGCATTTCATTCCACTTCTCAGAAAATAAAACAAGTAAATAGCTTATACTTAGCTTTCACACACAGAAACACAGAAATATCTATTTGGTTCTACAACAATAATAATCTGACACTGCTTCATGGACAGCTTATAAAAGAGTATGCGATTGCTGAGAGTCTTTCAGAGATTTGTAAGATTCTGAAACAACTATAGTAATTCACAGCTTATGCTAAGAGATACCTTTTTTTGGTGACCTGCATGCAGTTTTGTAGCCTTCAACAGGATAGGAGAAAAATCATCCCAGTCCTTTAACTCTTTAGAGTGAAAGTTATTTCAAGGATAATGATCATTTGGAAACATCATGTTTAAACACAGGTCATCAAAAGATAGTCAATAAACGGTCTCCAAAAATTTTAGCTTATAGTTTTAGAAAGTATTAAGATTACAAAGCTTTTTGAAATTCCAACACTTTTCACCTAGAAAAGGGATCCTTCACTTTCTCCACCTTCTCGCACCAGCAATGAAGGTCACATTTCTGACCTTTCCATTTTAACCACAGTGAACAGTGAAGCTTTTTCTCCTTCTACACACTTCACAGAAAATCAGAAACAAATCATGCATTCAGCAGTCAGCTTTCCCTGCTCTATCTGGGATGCCAGAATTACTGATAAAGGGATGTCTCTCTCTCCCTATCTATTCCACTAAGTAAAATTTTACAAGACTGAAAGATGGATCACGTGTACTTCAACAACAGTAGAAGGCAGCATGAAGGGTAATCAAGTACTTACTTTATATATCCTGAGAAAGATAGGGTTATGAAAAAGAGCAAACAGGTACAGAAAGAAATTCAGTTCTCCTTAATAAATAAAGTTAAAACCAATATAATTACCCAAATTACGTCAAGAAGTGTCAAATGACATATAAATATTATGCACTGTATTAGAATTGTAGGAGTAACACTCACAAATAAGACAATTTCACAAACCATTGTACATGAATTCCTATAGAAAAACTGCACATGAAATCTTGTTGCAGCAAGAAACCATCCCCCACACTTTCATTTTTATAACATGTATATCAACACTGGTTCCAAATACAAGTAAAATTCTTGAGTTACAGTGTTTTCCCACTGGCAATACATTTCTGCAGTTCAATAGAGATGGGTAGGTCTTTCCAGTTATTTCAATTTAAGTAAACAAAAAACATAAAACCCAATCACAGGAATACCACTGACAACTCCTGAAGAACATATTTTTAAGAGAAAAAGTTTTATATTTCATTGATCATTTGATCTAGTACTGGAAGCCAAAACAAATAAGGACAGGGTGTCGGAGGGAATCTCTGAACAGACTTGATTAAAGGAGATATTACTCAAGTCAGTACCAAGAACTTCAGCCAGTTTCCAAAGCCTTTTGAATTCTAAGAGCTAAGCCCAGTGAATTCAGATGAAAGTTCCTTTTCTCTCACTTTTAAGGGAAGAAATAACTTATGTGCACTTTCTGTAGAACAGCCTCCTGGGTTTAGTAATTGGGGAATAAACTTAAAGCACTGCCAAGACACACAACTAAGCATTTATAAACCTTAACATTTCATTCAAATATTAAGTACTGATGCACTGAAGAAAAAACACAGAGGTATCTCAATAATGCTGTTTCAAGTTATGTAATACCATCCCTAGTACATAAAAATCCCAGCTCCTCCATTCTTGCTGCCTAGCCCACATTTTGTACTCTGAGGAACACAGGGACATGGGGTGCATACTAACAAGACCAAGTTTCCACTGAACCCAGCAAGAGGCACAGCAAGGCGAGGACACCACCTGGCCATGCCTCAGCTCCGAGATGATGTCAGCCTATTCAGCTGGGCAACAGGAAGAAAGAAAAAGTCCCTGTTGTACTTCAAACACACACAAAGAGCTATGTATATTACCCCAGAAAGCAAGAAACTACTCTGATCAGCAAATGAGATTCTACAGTCCTCCAAGCCTCACTGCATTTAGGCAAGAGGAGTAGGTAGAAGCATTTTCTCCCTTTAGACAGTTACTCCATCTCCATCTCACCCCATGACTGTTCCCACTGCCTGTGCAGTATTCCCAGAGGTACCACCAAGCTGCTATCACTTTTTGCCCAGTAGTCACCACTAAGTGTTAACCCACCAGGGCATGTTAATTTAACAAGTGCCAAGTCCATTCCAAACTCTGTCTTCCCTTTCCCAGATCCTAATTCCCCCATTTCTCCCTACAAAACAAGCAATACAGCAATTCACTTTGAAATAAATCATAGCAATCTGTAGAGCAAACTTAGCCAAGAGAGGAACTAAAAAGTCTACAACGAAATGCTGTCTGAGAAGATGTGCTCACATCAAATAAAAAGTGACTTTTGATTTTCTCCACAGTGAAGACATTCACAGGATCTCTGGACCAACCTGCAGATTCTCTGATCCTGAATAAATGTTGAGTTCATGTTGCAGAGTTTCATAATTGGAAAATGAAAGCTATTCTTAAATTCGTGCATTAGATGCACCCAAAAAGTGTTCCCTGGCACAAAAGCAAGCTGGGACAGAATAGTACATATGTTTCGTAAAGAACAATCTTAGTCTACAAAATAGAGCGCATAAAAGCAACCTCTCAGGAGTGATGGCTGAACTGCACTAGAGGCCGAGCCATGCCTGGAAACTGTCTGGGCAGAAGGCTAACTATCATTTCCCAAAAATCACACCAGCAAAGATGACTGTTAAGAGACCATCTTCTTCCAGGCCTGGCAACATTCCTAGGCCCATCTGAGTTTCATACAGGTGGAACTATACAGGACTCTTCTCTCAGGCCACCTATGCTCATAAACTTTGCTGACACATAGTTTCAAACACTCTTCTCTTAAATGAGTTTCATTACATGCTTCAACGATTTAAAGAACTCCTAAGAGACAGAGACACACACCATGGCATAAAAAGCAGAACAGGCAGGAAAAAAAAAAAAAGAGAGAGAAAAGAAAAAAAGACAACCATGCTCTCTGGAGAGCACACAGTATAACTACATTCAACTGTTCAACTGATCTACTCTTCCCTTACGCATATAACACTGTCAGTGTGAGGGTTTGTGTTCGCGTCCAACGTTCAGTCCTGGCCTGTAAAACAGATCAGGTACCTTTCAAAAAGGGGCATCATTTTCTGCCTCTGTACCTGTGGACACCTTCCTCTGCAACTTCTCAACTCCTGTGTATCCCACAAATGGGGGATGCCTCCTTCAGTTGTGTCAGAGCAAGAGATTTTTCCACAAGGAGAGTTCAGAGGCAGCCACCCAGCTCTCCTGTAGGAAGTAAAGTCCTCTTGTGGTTATTCCATAAATAAATCTGAAGTTTGGGCATCCCTGTGCCACTAGCAGACTAATGCCAGCATGAAATGTAAAGCAGATCCTTAATGAAAAGGATTTCTTTTTTGTGGTTTGGGGGCTTGGGGTTTTCTTTTTAAATACAACTCTTACAGAGTTTAAGCAAAAGCCATTAAAGTTTGGGAAGAAGCTGCAATGAATCATAGTTATAAAACAAAGGCCAATTTTTTTAAAACCAGTTTAGCCATATTAGCATCTACCCCAATTTATGGAAAATAAGAGCGCAGCATACTTAACAAAAGTAACTATAGTGTAGGTCACAGCAACTACCAAATTTCAAAAGTACCTGTAATTTTTGAAAGCTTTGAATCTTACACCTAAATATAAGAAAAGTTTGACCTATTTTAAAACACATATTCATGTGGTGCTTCTGACAAATCATTCTTATTATATGGCTTTATTTAGAAAATATATATGGGGGGAAAAAAGTAGGCAAAAACTAGAATAAAACAAAGGAACGAGACTTGAATCATGTACACTTCAGAGGGTTGAATTAACATAACCTTTATAGTATGTCTAGAACTAGTCTTTTCCTGAAGTTACATGTCAGCAAAATTTACACAGAAACTCAACTATTTGATTCCTTAATTTGTTATAAAAATTACTAGTTAAAACAGATTACCTGTAACTACCTGTAATTACCAGCTTCAAATCTCTGAAGCTGAAGATTCAGCTTATTTGCCTATGAAAATAAGAGAACTGCTCTATTTTTCAGAGAAGTAATTGTAAAAACATAATTCTCCTCTTCCAATTTGTGTATTAAAATTAAAATGTATAATAAAGTCCATTTCAACGACATACATGTTTTGTGGGCTTTTATTGCAGTTTTGCTCTGTTTTCCACCCCGCAAGAACTCTACCATAGGTCCATTTTAACTGATGCAGCAAAGTGCTTATTTGGCAAGATTGTAAAAAGATACCAAGTGAAATCAAGGTTTTCAACCTTTCAGTTGCAATAAAGGGCAAAAAAATGTATTAGGAAGAACACTCTGCTCTACAGATTCAGAGTCTGAAAGAGATGACACATGGGTTCCCCGGGGCCTGATTATCGGGTAGTGTTTTACATCTCACTTTTCCCCTGGGCTGCTGGCACCTGCCCCAAGAGGGCTGCACTCTGCCTGTTCCCAAGCATGAGCCTGCTACTGTAGACTGCAGTGAAAACCCCATATCCAAACAGCATGAATTAAGCAGTAACAATTCATATAGAGTATGAAACATACTTTGAAAATGTTCCACCCAATCATATCAAAACACCATAGACACTGTCATCTTCAAGATATTTACCATGAACAGCAGCTTTGAAAGTAGAGGTTTGCAATCCTAGATTAACACGTAAGAATCATCAAGGAAAAATTTTTTGTTTACTTTTAGTGATAAAGATCAATGGCAGGAAGTACGATACTATAGAGATATTAAAATATTTGTATGATGCCTATTTATAAATAGATGAATGTTTACATTATGCTTTCCACATACACAGAAAGAAGCATGCATTTTTCTACCAGTACTGCCAATACATTTTAAGGAAAACCCCCAGCTACTAATCTCATTTCCAGCAAGCATGCAGCAGGCTTGTGTCACTCACCTTGAAGACCGATATCCAAGCAAGCAAGGAAGGAAATCACTTGTGCAGGGGAATTTCATGCCTTTATATGCCTTTATACACATATTTACACTACAGAATTTACTCAAGTACCTGTATCCTTACATCTCATAGAAGTGTGGGTAAGACAAAATGCAATTTGATAAATCTCAAGAAAAGTACACCACACTCTCAGTGCTGAAATGCAGTTAAACGGCTTTATGAGAATTCGTGTTTCAGGGTTTTACACTGCATCATAGGTACATGGAATGAGTATCAACAGGCATGAAAAGCTGGGGACTCATATGATTATAACACATGCACTGTTGTACCAGGGGAGGAAGCACAACAGCACTTCTGTGGGGCTCCTCTAGTCCCCAGAGTAAAACATAGTTGGGTTTTTTGCCTCTCTCTCTCCTGGTGGGGGAATCAAATCAAGCTGTTCTCAGGAATAGAGAATAATAGTAAGATTCCACCCTTGGAAGACAGTCCTCTCACAAACACAAAATTTACCTGAATTTTACAGTTTCATTGAGCTTTTCTTTCTTTGTTCTATGCACAGTAACAATACAGATATTAAGGTTTGCATGAGCATGTTGCCACAGGCGTCACTCTGTCTCTTGAAGTCTGCTGGACATCAACAACCCAGCAGATGGTCATTACTCCAAATTCCCCACCCTCCATCATCATTAATTCAGGAGCAAACTCATTTCAATGGCCTAGCCTCAATTCATAAAGAACTCATTGTCCTGACCAAATTAATAGCTTTAGGTCTTGCATTACCAGATGTGCTTCAGAGACACAATAACATTTTATATTATAAAGTCCATTTCAATGTCATTTCTCATAAATATTGCTGTACAAGGCAAGCTGACAACCTTTTCCCAAAATAAACATGAAAACTCTGTATTTTTGGTTTAGATTCTAAACAGATTTGGCACAAGCATCCTCAATTATCCTGCAACTCACTGGATCAAAAGCTGTCTACTCTGAGACTAAAAGTANAAGTATTGTAAATAAAATTAAAAAATATAATTAAAAATAAACAGACACAGAACTTTTTAGAGAGACAGTATTCACTTCAGTTTTAAGTTACACTGTTAGTTTTCCATGGAACTGAAACAGGTTCTTACAATACTGTATCTCAGAACTCCTCCTGCTGATACTTTTGTTAAAAACTGCTTGTGTGAAATGTTCTGTTTTAAATAAAT
>VXBX01001585.1:207322-387249 GCA_013400415.1 Scytalopus superciliaris
AAAAAAAAAGGCAGCAAAACTTCTCTGATGAAACTAATGGGAGAGAAGCATTTGTAACTCCCATTTGGGGAATCAGGGAATATTTTTTCTTTATGAATACATCTTTCAAAGATGGTAATAAAACAAACTACTGGTTGATCCATTTAATTCAGTCCAAATTAAAACAAATGAAAATGCACACACATCCCCAAGTGGGAAATACAGCAAAACTCCCAAACCACAGAGTATTTCAAGTTCCTTTAAGAAACTGTGCAGTCTCTGCAAATATGTTTTAAAGACCTTACATGATCTGTTCCATATGGAGTTTGTTTTTCCTCAGTGCTGTGACTAACAGGAAAAATCTTCAAGAGGAGAAGTCTCTTCCTCTCTCTTCATTCTTCTACCTCCATTTCCCCAAAGGACTGATCATGAGCCTGTCTGGTTGCTTGCTTGTGCTAAAAATAGCATTACAGTGAACTGACCAAATATCTTCAGTTTTAAGTTGACTGACTGGTAATGTACAATCGTTGTTGCAGAAATAATGAGAGAGACTTAAAAGTCAAGCTTCACAACTGTGTAACACGAAACAGTGTATCTGAAGAACCACCTGGTTTTGGAAGAATTGGATACATGGGCAAATTGTGGGAACTCCTATCTTTGAGGGTAATCCAGGTGACTGTTGGTGAAAGGGCACAAATAACAAGGAGGCTGCAGGCAGGTGAGCCTTTCTCCTGGGTATTGCCTGTACACCAAAAAGTTGGTGGCATATGTGAGAACATCAGTTGTGGGGGTTCCCAAACAGCTTGCTCAGTTACATCAGCAGCACCCCTGTGCTCCCCCCACATCCACCTTTTTCAGCACAAATCTTTTTCTACTCATTCTCACAGCATCTCTCATACTCTCACATGGTATGATCCCTGCCTTCCTCCATACAAGGTGGGATCCAGCTCCACTCACCAGCTCTTCACCTCTGTCCCTGCAGTCAGAAACTTGCACTACTAATGAGTTGGTCTCTTTCACAATGCACTTGCCTTCATGTACCACTTGAAAGTGGATTGCTTACTGTGGTTGGGGATCTATAACCTGACATTATTTCCCCTTTGGGTATTTTCCTTCCTCGTAGGAAGTGTGCCTATATCAATTAGTCTACCAATAGGTTTGTACATATACATGTGTTCTCAAACATCACAGCATTTCTTTACATCACCAGGTCTGAATTGCACCAGTCATTGTGTTAATGTTTTTCTGATTTTGGCTGTGACTCAGCAAAAATGTAGCCAATGCCTTTGAACATACAGAAATCTCTGTCACTTCAGTTTTGCTTACTGATGATGAATTTCAGCACTCACTTGAAGAGAAGCACAAGTTTATCTGTTCTGAGTTAGAATCTGGGGGGAAAAAAAACCTGTCTACAACAGCAGAAAACTGCTACTTGTAAAAACACCGCACACACACACATAGACAAAAAGACACATCCCAAATTTGATTGTTTGGTGAGGAGGATCTGTGGAAGTAAACAGCTGCATCCATGCCATGCACAAGGGTGTAAGGCAAGGAAAATGGATATAATCTTAACCTGGGCACTCCCCAGTCAGCTTACATAATAATAATAGTAAAAATGAAATAATCTGCAATGTGCTCCTTGCCTTGCGTCCAAATTAATTATTCCACCCACGATACAATTTAATTGGCAGGCACAGGTACACTCCTTTGTTTTGCAAAGCAATATTATTAAGCGTGGGGGGTTTTAGAACTATCCTCCTGTTTAATAGAATATAGTCTTTCATGTATGCTAATGCCAAGGAGTATGCAACCATTCCAATAATTATATGTTCCAGTAAAAAAATTAATATCAAATAAAATGCTATCATATCTACTTTATACCTGTGTCCTGTAGGTATTCAATTACCTCCAAGCTGATGAGATGTGTGTGTGAAAAAAATTGGAACCATATTTAAGTCTTTACAGAAACAGCTGCTAAAACATTTAATCACAGACTACAAAGTTCAAAATATGTTTCTCCCAATCCTACTGCAAAATTTAAGTGGAAGTACTTCAAATACAACATGGCTTTGCATGCCGCTTGCCTTGGGAAATAAATAGTGTGCATAAAAAATGGGAGTAGGAGGATGAAGTTTAGTGGTTACAAGTACGAAGACTGTCAACATAAGAAAAGGAAAAAAAATATTGTACAAAAGGAATTGACTGAATGTAATCTTTCTAGGGAGAGGTTTTGACTACTTTGTCTGGGAGTATTTCCATGCAGAAGTAAACATTTTTGAAATGCTTTTCAACATAGCAGCACTGCTTGGATCACAAATGCAAATGTATTTCATAAAAAAAGCACACAGATCAGCTGCAGTTTTCATGAAATAGGTTTCTGGTAAATTCAAAAGACAATATAATTATGTTGTCAGCTTCAGGTCCCAAATTTCTTACAAGTCTTGAGCCTTAAGCACAACCTCCACCATGATGCTTTCTTCATTGTGATAAATAGCAGCCTTCTACTTTTCCCATCTGTTCTTCAGAAAGTTTTTCCTCTGTCTTATTCCTGAAAACATTTACATCTACACCCTTATAAACAAAAACCATCTTTCAGTCTTACAAGGGCTTGCCTTCTTTCCAGTGAAATGTTTTTGGAGTATTTTAGGTTATAAGGCTAGAACTGAGCAGTTAATTTCAAACTTGTGGACAAAGATGGCCTTCAGTCATCTTGCTCTGGGAGAAAGTCACTGTAGTAGTCCCATACTCTTCATACCAAAGCCACCAGGTAAGGATGAACCCTTGCAACCCCTCCAGGATGGAGGATGCTTACATATTTTCTCTGGACAAGACAGTCAAAAGCACGCAAAATAAAGCCAGAGCGAGATCCCAGCCACTCCCTCTTCTCTCTCTACTTGCTTGTACAGCAGACAGGCTTGCAGGAGGTGCTTGTTTCTCAAAATCCAGCTGTCTCTTTCTGGCTTAAACTGATTATTTAGAAAAAGAGCACTAAGACATGTCACAAGGAGACCTTTGGTTTGTACGTTTGGTTTAGGGGGCTGCAAGATCATGCTTTTGAAAGTTTTTTTTCTCTCTGCATGCTTTGTGGTGAGTCCACATGCACAAAAAGGCATGATCAAATCGGAGCTCTTAAGAGCACAACAAAGAGTACATTGGAGTTTCTTTAAGCAGCAACTAAGAGTTACTTTTCAACACTGCTAATACAGGTTGCTCAGATGGCAGATGAGCTCATCTGATTACAAGACTTCAACTTCAAGGAAACTCCTTCAAACACATAACCACTGGTTTCTTCTGACTCATCTAGGTTATTAAAAAAAAAAATTTACTACTTACATGAAAATCTTGTGGTTCTCTACTTCAGCTCTACCTTTTAAAGCACAATGCTCCACAATATTTAGACTAATTGTTTTAAACTACCGAGTAATAAATAATAAGTATGATATTTTTTTTTTTTATCTAGGCAATAAACTAAATTCAGTCCTTAACCTCTCCAATATCACCAACTAGTCCCCAGAGTGTTTTTCTCAAGGACAGCTTGCCCTGGATTCTTCCTTGCATTTAGTCTAGTTTGCTGCCCATGAGAGAGCAGGCAGATTGCAAGGGCAGTTCTCTGGGCATGAATCAGAGAGAATCCCGAGGGGCCAGTTTCCAAGAAGGAGCTAAGAGGACTGTAATCTCCTTTGCTGTATCGATGTCTAATGCAACACGCAGTCCAAATCACCTATCAGATAACTGCTGTGCCACTGTTCAGCCATCCCAATCCTCATCAAAGCTGCATCCCATGCTGTCCTAAGCTACTACCACAGCAAAAAGCTATCTTGAGGAAAGACTTTCCTACCTCTTAGTAAATTCTGTGAGTGGCAGAGGCCAACCAGGTCACAGGCATAATTCATCACAGCCCTCAGGCAAGTCTGAATAAACACTCAAAAACTAACTCTCAGCCACTGCAGACTGGTCAAGGGAAGGTGATACTTCTGATCCTATCAAGACACAGCAAAGATTTAGCAACCTCTGGTTTCATTCTGCACATATCTACATGATTGCAGACAAGGCACTGGAAGAGGAAGCCTCAAAGCTTTATCAGGAGTTGTAACAATCAAGGCTGTTAACCTCCAAAGGGAACTTGTGTTAACCTCAGTCAGTGCCTGTCCAGAAGAAGGATGTAAGCCCTAAAATGAAGATTTGTCATTGACAAAAGGACAGAGAATCTCATGCAGTTTTTACAAATCTTGCTACCTACAGTATGGATCAATGTTTTTGATTCTTTAATGGTTGTATATATCAGTCTAAAAATGCAAAATACAAAGAGAGAAGAGTACCTCAACCTCAGACAAGGGGAATTGAGAGCAGAAGAGATAGCTCAGTGAAATAATGAAATAAGGAAGCAAAACAGAAGAAAGGGGAAAAGGAAAACAGGAAAACTAAGAATCGTAAAGTGTTATGGTTACTGATGTTAATTCAATTTTTTTTTTAATGAGAAAGTTAGCATAGAACATAACAGTTGCTAACAGCTAGTACAGAAGAAGAACCAAAAATTAAAATCAGAAACATCATTTAGGAAAGGCAATGTGTTGCAGTATCTTGTAAATATTTGTTTATATGACATAGCCTATGTATTTACTGGTTATTCTGCCTCTGTTCACAAAGCAATTGTCTATATGAAAAGTGTGAAATTTGAATGCTAACGTAACAGAAACAGTTTCAAATAATTCTGAGGCATGACTGTCAATTTTCAATGCTTTGAAAGAATTATGCTAGTCAAGCTGCTAGCACATTGTATTATTATTACAGATGCAAGAGTTACCAAATAAAGTCTCATCAAAAATTGGAGTATTTGTAACTAGCAGATCAGAAGATCCCAGAGTTTTCAGAGTGTCTCAGAGACAGTGGTGCCCAGGTTTTACTGAATACTGTTACTAGATTACTCTGCAATCTCAAGATGTGACAGATAAAATCACCTTCATAATATCTTTGTCATAGCTACAGACAAAGCCACTGATGCAAGAAAGCGACATAAGTCTGTTCTGTTTCCTCAAGCCTTCAACTTTACGGTACATCTGTCCCAGGACAGTGACCCACTACATCACTTTGAACAAAAAAGCCAACAAACGCTTAAGTCTGTTAACTGCCTGTAAATCTAAGCAGCTGTGTTGTGAGTCATTTCAGGACTGGCTAATAATTGAATAAACAACTGTAATTGTGCTCCATGAAACTCCCATGTTTCCTTTCAGTCTTGGCTTCTCCTCTCATGAAAGCTATACAAGTTAGGGTGCAACCACATAAACCCAGTCAGCTATGACAATGTTTACCTAATACCTCTAGTTTTCCAGCCATCATGAAACACATCCTGGTTCTGGGCATCTAACTAATAATTTCAGAATATTCCAAATCCAGTGATAAGAAACTTGCTTACTGAGTGATATTTTTGAGGGCCCTCAGATAACAGTGCCATTTGTTATTTATACTGCAATAATGCCCACAAGGTATGCTGAGCAATTAGCTGAATGCAGCATTTGTAAAAAAATGAAAAGGTGATCCCTACACCATGGAATTTATAATCTAAGTAGTGTTGAGTGTGTTCTGAACCTTTGAGCAAATGTAGCTTAAATTTCAACTGGAAGGGAGGTGTTTTTTCCCTAGATCAATGGTCTTTAACCTATTTTTTAACCTACTTTCAGGAGGCTTGGAGAGATAACTGGGAAAAGAAAGATTACTTTGGTACACTTAGATTCACTTTACAGGGGTCTGCAAATTTAGAACAGATTGAAAATACTAATATTAAAGATTTGTAAACTATGCCATGAAATTGCATTCTTGTTCAATAATTTGATGGGATCATAACCACACGACTGGCTAAACAAGAGGCAGCTACTCTGTGAAGTGCACTGAGAGAAACACTGGAAAGGGGCAATATTCCTGAGCCCCACTGACTGGGGCCAAATACTCATCCATGCAGACTGAACAGTTACCAGCAAGAACTGGGAAAAAGCTAGGAGAGAAGGGTATAGGAGCCAGAAGCTCTTACCTTGGTTCTGCATGCAAAGTGTTGGAAAGAGTAAAAACAAGCTCTAGTGTCTATAAAAATCTATAGATTTTATTAGGATATAAGGTAATTCCTATTAAACCTCATGAGGTTTATATGAAAAGTTTGTAATGTGAAGATCCCCTTCTGATGAGCAGATAGCTTTGTGCTGTGACTAATTTGGTCTGTGATAGCTGTGCCAAGGCTATAAACAAAGTTTCAGGCTGTTTTATTGACATGAATACTGCTGGAAAAGCCTCTGACACCCTTCCAGCTGCATATTTCTTTTCACCTACAAGACACCGCTATAGCTTGCACAATATTGAGGCAAAACAAAGCAAGAAGTGCTTGTGCCTGAAGCCTAAATTTGCTTTGATAGTTAACAACTGTCAGGTTTGCCATTCCTGGAGGAAGGTCCTCTCAGCTGTGCTTTCCAAAAGACAACCATATCAGAGTTGCACACTGCTGCACAGAGCAATCTTTAGTAAGAGCCTGTGTTAGTAATACTGGGAGATATTCTGGTAGAGAAACAAGTCCAAAAGTGCAGGTTCGGTCTGGGGTGAAATAGAGTCCCAGGGCTGAGATCATAAAGGGGAAAAGAAAAAAAAAAGGCTAAACAAGGCTCACAGGCCTCTATATTTGGGTTTTTCCCTGCAGAGTGAAGATCTGGTTTAATCACAACATGTTGTTGCAGCCAAAAGATATTAGGGTTATTTTTCTGAATCTTACGGACTGGCATGACATAAAACTCTTTCACTGGAAAGCAATACCTGTAGATACAGACACCGTTATTTGCTTTTTTGTATGAAGGCAAGTGAATCACAGAGATCATTCTTCGTCTACCAGGCAGCTGATGTGCATGGTAGACAAAGAAACACTTTTTCAGCATGTTTCTCATAATGAGGTCCCTTTTGACAGTACTTAAGGAAAGAAACGTCTTTATTTAAATCCACATTAGAGGCAGAGTGTTTTTCTGTTCTACCTTAATCACTTGAACTATGTTAAGTAGCCCTTTTTACTACCTTTTTCTTTTCATGAAAATCCCCCACTTTTATGATGCCTTTCTTTAGGCCCAGGACTCTGTGTTTTGACTGGCTGAGTCTCTGGGCCTATTGTATGCTTCCACAAAACAAATTAAGCCAAATACTTGTTAAAATCAGTTGTTCCTGTCTGGGGAAAAAGATTTAACAACTAGGAAAAAAAAAAAAAAAAGGATTGTCTCACAGTACCAAATAGCTTGATCAATCTGTCTCACTCTACAACCTACCAGTTTGCCATCATTTTCATTTTTTTAGTTCTTGGTGGGGATCTTGGACTAGTCTTGTCTATTCTATCACTTCATTCATTGATGCCTGAGACCAAATTTGTCTGCATAGAAGCAGAATATAATTTCAGAATCAGTTGTGAAAATGGAATAAACATCCCTGGAAAGAAAGAGATCTCAGCTTTTATCTTATATTGTCCATCTTGTTTCTTTTGCATATAGCAAACATATAACACTACATATTATAAAGATAAAATACTGAGTCTAGAAAACACTGTGTTGCAAACAGGATTTGCTGCAAGTGGGTTTTCTGTGTAGAACACACTCCATGCATGAAGGAAGACAAATATTATAGGAGAAGGGCACTGATGGAAGAGAAATTTGTTAAGAAAATAGAGGAATAAAACTTCATTTCTGATCTGCCCCATCTCTCTTTCTGGAACATTGGCCTCTCCACCTGGAAAGATACTCCAGAGAAGAAAAAGTAACACAAAATAATTACTCTCGAAAGCGCAATCAGAGAGCAAGCATAAAGACACATCCTTCCTTTTGAGCAGACTTTTTTGAAAATTGCCTCAGCTGTCTGATGAGCTCTCATGGAAGGACTTTTCCTTTTTATTAAAAGAAATAATAAACCTTTTCCTCTTCATATTTTAGAGCCAGCAACTCTCCTCAGTGGCAGCAGTTTCCAAACCTTTTATTCCACAAGCCCCTCCCTGGTCTACACAGAATTTGCACTGAGCTCTGCTTTTGTTTTATGGCACTGAATTGTCTGGGCTGCTGAGTGTCATGCAGCACTGGAGATGCTCATGTGCTGCATTTTGCCTATTTGCCACCCAACGTGACCCCCTCCAGGACTCAGTTCCGTTCAGGTTATGTACCTGCCTGGGCTGGGACCTTACAAACAACAGCTTAGGCAGCACTGTTGCACCTAAAGTCCATCAGTAATTAATGTCCAGTCACTCATCAAATCAATCTCTGCCTCAAGACAGTTCTCAGAAACTCTAGTCTAAAAGAAAATATATACTCATTGTAGATGTTCTGCTTGTCTTTACTGGAGTAGACTAGTGATAAGTTGCAGGCATATATAGAATGAGGTGAATTAGAGGAAAATTTATATTCTTTCATTTGAAGAACACTAGGTTTGGACAAGGCTGCTAAAACAAGTACTAAAAGGAAATTAAAATTAGCCCTGGATATTTCTCTCAAGAAAAGAAGTTCCTTTCCAAAATTCCACTGAAAATTGGCTATGACCTGGCAGATTTATGAGGCTTTGAAATTTTCAATTGGAGCCTAAGCAATAGTTTGTTTTGTGTTTAGAATAATAATACTCCTTAACTGAGGCAAAAAGTGGCGGTGACACCACTATTTATGGCTCGTTGTCCCTCTCAGTTTCTGCACAGGGAATGCAGCTGAACTGGTTGTTGCTTTCACAACTACTGCATGCTTTTTGTATTGGCAACCCTCATGTATTGAAAAACCATGAAACTGCTCCTCCAGAGCAGAGCATTAGTTAAAAACAAGAGCATTTTGAAAGTGATGCTTTCAGTTGGTCTTGCTTGTCTTCTTGTTTAAGCCGTTTGTGTGTGTCTGTTTCAAGTTTCCAGATTTCCCCCCAAAGGGTGAATACTAAAAACTTTTAGGTCAAAGCTGAGATCTTCATACACTTTAGGATTCTGTCATCCAAGGCCAGATCAAAAGCACTAAATATCATAGTATTTGCAATAAACTGACAGTCACCAGCATAGAAACACGACAAAGCTGTTTTGTCTTCTCAAATGGCTTTCAACATGAAAGATGAAAATACTTCAAAAAGTTTGCACAACTTTTTTGACACGTGGACATATAATTTAAAATTTAACATTCTTGCTTTTCCATTAGGATTGTTCAAAGTATGTATAACTCTAAGCTGAAGTTTTCTTAATGTGCTGGAAGTACTTTCAGTACAACCTCCTAAAAATTGGCTCAGTAACGTACTTAGCCTTTTCTAAGTGGAGGTACTGAATAAAATGAGATTTTTTTTTTTCCTATTGAGAAGGCAAATAGCATTGTTTCCACTTCTGTACAAGAATTCAAGAGCTGCAGAATCAATAGGCTGTTTCATATCCCATCATCAGCAGATACTGGGCTGAAAGCCAGTTTCTTCATGATGGCTTTGTTCAGCCTACAGTTTTGGTCATACTGTAATTCCAGTTAATTGATTGCTGGTTTGTTTGAGTTAGCACAATTGAAAATGGTAATGTAGACATCCAAGAAATATTTGGGGTAGAACAGTTCATCAATCAGTTACAAAACTTTGTAACAGACCAGATTAGGTTGGGTGTAGCCTCTTGCACCTCTCTCCCACCTGACACTCAGGAACTCCACCCAGTTTTCCCTGGGGTCTGATGCACTGATGGAAGACAGCTGTCGTCGGGACCTAGGATGTGCTACATCAGTCTTTTCATTACAGGTGAAAGCAGGCAGATTCCCTGCAGACAAAGCAAACCTTACACCCAGTCCCCAGGACGAAAGCAAGACAGGATGAGGCACTCACTTCAGAAGCAAAAGCAGGTGCACTCAAGAAAATTACCCCCATTAGTACAGACAGCAGCAAAGGTTAGTGCAACTAAACCTTTCCTTTCACCTCTACTTTACATCTGAGTGTGAAAGAAGCTATTGTTTTCTACCATTTTACATGTAATGACCACAGCATAGCCATTGATGGTTCTTCATGCAGAGCAGAACCATTCTTCTTCCAAGAGACATACCAAAAATATGAACAGGCGTGTATAGTTACATTTGTGCACCCAAACTGAGAAGGATGTAGATCATTCTTATATTAATATAATAAACCAAAATGCTAGATTTTTTAGCATTTACCCTATAAAATGTAATAGTTATGAAAAAGCATAACTGATTTGGACACTCACTACAGCATTTTGTACTGATATACTAAAATAAATGAAAAAATTGTACTGAGGACTTAGAATTCAGGATTCCATGGTGTAGTTGCAGTCCCACTGGTGGACACTGTAACATAGATGGGATTTGGATATGTTTACTGTTCCATTGTTTGACTTTATCCTGGCATAGCATGCTTCACTAAGTGACACAATGGTTTGAATCTTCACTGCTGTTCAGCTTTCACCACCCATAGAAGAGGTTTAATGACAGAAAATTGTAACTTAGAATTTCATAGTGTAACGAGGCTGGAATTTGAACACTGGTCTCAACTCCTAGCTGTGTGTTTTAACCCCAGAACTACCCTATTCCCCACTGGTGAGCTTGCATGGTAATTTATATTGATGTTATAAGGCATAACCATAATTGAAAAGTTGCATCTGACTTCACACACCAGATAAGAATATACATACCACTCCTGGAGAGTGTACATCAGACTTGACTCTCTCTTATTTATCTCCCTGGAATGGCTAACAGCAGTTCAATGCAAATGGTTTGGAGGAACTTACATTTCTATCCTTCCTCATATACAGGCCAATGAAAAGCTTTAGTTTACTTACAATGAGCTAGAATAGAGCTGGTCCCTGGTGCCTGAGCTCTGCCCACCACAGAGAGCCATATGCAGTTTCAAAGTGCAGACTGATTCATGACAGCTCAGCATGGGGATGCCGAGAGACTCAAGCTCATGACTGATGCATGTGAAAAGACTGATGAACAGGGGGTGGTCAGGCTTGAGAATACAAAACCCATCACCAAAATCAGTGAAAGCTGCTGACAATTGTTTTTGCACACAGAGGCTATTTCTAAACATGAGAAAACTTACTGCTACTAACTGTTCTTCTGTGTTTCCCCTTCCTCTTGTCACAATCCCAATCTTCCTGCCAGGGTTAAAAAGGAAATCTGGAAGTAGGAAAAAAGTCAAGAGGCAGCCCCACCTTTATATAAGGAGAATTGTATGTTTTATGGAAGTGTCATTCTTAAAATAAGGAGAGCGATTCTGGGTTTAATACTTTTTATGAATTAACCAAATTTTACCAGCCAACCATTATATTGATCAATGTATTGTAGTTTATACATTTGACCTCCTTGTCCTAGGAGATCAACACCCCAAAACCAGGTGACAGATGTGACCCCTGAGAGTTTATCTGACATGTGAGGACAGAGAGAGTAAGTGGTTAGAGGTGAAATAAATAAGCAACGATGTTCCAAAGGCAAAAGTTTTAGACTGTCCATTATTCTACTGTTTTCTTTATTTCTGTCACAGAGGTTTCTCTCCTTGAAGTAAGGCAAAGGATATACCAAAAGCAGAGACAAAGCCAATGCTGGAATAGAAGCAGATTGGCTAAATGAAATTAATACTCCTTCCCCTATAAGCCGCAGCACCAAATCACCTGATGCTTTCCTCTTTTTGGCTTTTTCATGGTTTAATGTTGGAATGGGTGCCTTGATTGGTACAGCGTCCTTTATAAATCAGGAACTCCAGAATAAGGAAATCTTGAAGGAACAACAGCCCCATGTCAGATATTATACTTTTACTCTGTAGTGACAAAAGTACATGAGATATACATTGCCCTAAAGAAAAGACCATACAGAAGACCAAGAAAGCACTATTTTTTTCCCATAGTGGGTAGCGGGGTAAATTTTATTCTCAGAGCCATAGTTCATGTACCTTCAACAAAGGTTCAGTCCTGTCACTGAGGATTCTTCAACTTTCTTGCTTCTGGCATATGCCAGGAATTTCCCCTGTATTCATGGAAGCCACAATGAACTGGTTTCCCAGATATTCTGAGAAGTGTCTGTTCTGTAAATGCAACACAGAAAAAAATCACCTTGTGTGAGAGCCAGCACAGCATATCACTTGAAACAATGGTCAGTGGCCTGGCCAAGTATGTGCAGCATGGATGGGAAATCCCAGCCCTGACACAGTGGCCTTCCTAACCGTCCCTCACCCACGAGAGAAAATCTTCTGTTCCACTGGGCTTGGCAATGCTTTGTCCTTCATCTTTAAATCATTTCAAGAAAAACAGACTAGTAAAAGCATATGTTAAGCTTGTTAGAGAAAGATCTCCTTATTAGAAGATGCTACAGGGAAGGACCCACATGCTATATATTATGGAAATCATTGCTTTGAAGCTTCAGTTAATAGCAGCTTTGCTGTTACATAGTGGAAGAAAAGTTTTCTATGTTGAAAAAACACAGAACTCAACAGTGAAGTTAAATACAGTAGGGATGAGTTTTTTGCAGAAACATTTACAGAATTGATTTTTATTTAGTGAAATCTATGTCATTTTGTGTGTAAGCAGAGGTTGAATATCAGAACTACAAAACTATTCCAAAAGAAAACATACATAGCTTTGATAACTTATAAGTCATTCTTATTAAACAGATAGTGGTTAAAACACTATACATCAAGATGGGTGGAGTTTTCCTAGTGGAGGCTCTGAAATTGTTTCCTCCTAACAAAACTTCAGAATCCATTTGTCAGCACATGTGATTTCCTGTGCTTCTTGCTGTATTCCAAAAGCCAAAATACACATCCTATTGTAAAAAACTCCTAGTTTACCAAGATAAACAAACAAGAAAACAGATCTGTGTGGTGTCAGAACTGCAGGCAGCTCTTTGTATTTGTTGGAAGATATCACTGGGTTATGAAACATTAATTATTTCTAGGCAGATTCAAACATTCTCAACAGAGATGAAAAAAATGTAAGACCTTTTCTCTTGTAGCTGCAAGATTGAAATCCTCAGTAGTAAATTTAAAACTGACCATTAGTTCAACTTTGTCTCATGTTATGCAGCTATGCAAAATAAACTCTGTTGATAAAATAAAAATCAGTATCCAAGAATACCACACCAGACTGCTCCCTCCCTGCTGAAGACAGTTGTCACTTCATCAGTGAAGTGTGTTTACTAATCTGTGTCATGATTAACAAGGATACATCGGGGACACAATATTTGAAGTAAAGCCTGTAGTAAAAGCATAAGTAAACATACTGCAACAACTCAGAAAGAAATTGGGCCAGCCTAGAGTTTTAGAATCTTCTGGTCTCCAGTTTCACAAGACGTAATTGGAGACAATTTAATAGTTTATTAAGCTGCAGTTTCTTGCGCAATTGAGCAAACCTGGTGTCCTGTAGTGGCCAACAAAGAAGAGGTATCATCCCGGCCTGGCCTCTCTTCTCCCCTGCCCTGCTCCCACACTACACACTTGACATTTGGACGCTTCTGGATGCTACTCTAATCTAGCAGTAGACTGCCCAGCTCTTCTGCTGAGTAATTTATCCTGCTGGGCTAGTGGGCTAGACTCCCCTCAGCCTGGAAATTAATGAATAGGAACAGACAGGGGGGCATGTGCACGGGCAAGAACAAGACTCTTCCATCATGCCATCTGGGAGTCATTAGGTTCCACAGCTGCACGAGGAACTACTCAATAAGTAACAACAGAACAAGAGTCAAAGAGTAAGGACTTCTGGAGTCACTCACCTTGGCTGCCTAAAAGAGACACTTGCCATTGGCTTCAGATAATTTTTGATCTTACTAATCCCATGACATTACAAAGTGAGTAAAGTTGTTCCTTAATTTAGGAAATCCCTCCTTTATATGGTTTGTAGCAGGGAATCTGACTAGCAGACATCCAAGAGAGAAGGAACACTGCAATGAACTTGACTACTAATATGTAGCAAAATTGCCTTCTGCAAATACATTACAGCTGAGAAATGAGATAAAATCAGAAGTAAAAAATTACCATGTCTACAATACAGGTCAACAGCAATATCAGATCTCAGATCCAGGTCCCTTGAGGCCATCTTGGCTCATTGTCCAATAGATCTGTCTCTGGTTTTCTCAAAACCTTGGACCTACTAAGAGCTCCACTAGCTTATATTTTAGAGTCTGTAACTCTTACTAGTCAGAAGTTAGCTCCATCAAGGCTGCAGAAAAAAAAACATTTAAGTGAACTGAAAATGCACACTAGACATTGGGCTTAAGAAGAAGATTTGGTTCAATGACCGTTTTGATTTCAATGATATAGTGTTTTCTCAAAAGTGTCAATTGCTAGAAATACCTGTGGGGTTTGCCATTTAGCTTGTCAATGTTTCATTACAGATTTGAGTGTGATTAAATGGACAACAGTTGTCTGATACTGAGTTAAAACTGAGGACAATATTCATACTTCAATAGAGTGAGATTAGTCTAGAAAGCAATTAATCTCTTAACTCTGTCTAAATAGCACACACAGTAGTTAATATCAACTTAGGTGCACTGCTTAGATGTTTATTGACCTATGAATCTACTCTGCTACAGAAGACTGTATTCTACTGAAGCCTTTTGAACTCCTGCTTGGGTTTGTGGTTTCCAGATCACACAAATTTCCCAGGATAAGAAGACCCTACAACACATTTTACTTTATGAAACATGTGCAGCCCATATGAGAAATGTATCCCAAAGGAATGCAAAATTCTAGTTTGTACAATCTGTGGATAGGAGTCAACTGGTGTTGAGGCTAATTAAATTTAGGTACTAATTTATTTTAACCAACAGTATGCATTAATTAATCTACACAGTGCTTCTGTGAAAGGAATACATAAAATTCTGAGTTTGAGGGTTTGTTGATAGATGAAAATTGACATATAACAGGATAGGGAGACATTTTTAAATGGATAGATGCTTCAGATTGCCTCTATGAGGGAACATTCCTGTTCTGGGCCAAGTTCTAGCTTGCTTCATCCAAATGCAAAGCAGCTTGAACATATTTAGAAAGAGAGGAAAAGAATCCCACTTCTTTTCAAGATAAAACCATCTAGACTCCCAAACCAGTTACTCATTAAATCTGTAGATAAGCCATAAAACCTATTCTTTTATGTCCTGGAATCCTTTGGTTCTTGCACATTTTTCAGATCTGAAAAGTGAGTTGGTATAACCCTGATGACGCTCCCTCCAAAAAGATGCAGTGGAACTAGGAGTATTCTGAAGGAGCACAAGAATGAAGGGGGACACTTGCTGAGCAAGTATGGCTCAGCATCCGCTCATGCAAAGGCTAAGCAGGCTAACTTTCTTCAGCTCAGGATGACTTGCATGTGTGGGAAGAGAAGGTTTATAAAGTCATAACTAGGACAGAGAAGATGAGTAAGGAACAATTGTTCATTATTCTTCACCATATAAACAAATTAATTTATCCAATGGCAGGTTTAAAAACCGATAAAACCAAAGGGAACAGTTTTCCACACAAGATCTTGAGCTGTATGACTCACTGCTAAATTAAGTTTGGATGTGAAAAGTATTAACAGGTTCAAAATGGGTTTAGGCAAGTAGTTGCAGAAAGGTCCATTGAGGATAACTAAACAATGGCCCTAACGTGATATCAAGAGGAGGAAATGCCTGCAGCACTGATCACCAGAAGAAAGGAAAGAGGAATGGATCATTGCTGTGTTTTTTAAGCTCTTTCCCTAAGCTGTTGGTACCGGCCTTTTTCCGAGGCAGGCTAAGGACACGCTCAACCAGTGGGGGGCTGCTTAACCTGGTGTTTTCGTGACTTTCCAGTGGCAACACGTGTGCTTAAATGGATTTCAATATTACATTCAAAAGAAATAATGGTAACATAGCAGAGCACCAGAACTGGATTTAGATCTTGTTTTGAATCCAGCCCTTTTGTATTTATCGTTTTTAGTAGCAAGTATGATGAGCCAAGTCATGTAATTTCTATGTGTTTCCTAGCTAAGTAGCTGTGGAGCCGTGTGGGAGGGATGGTGACTACTGTTACTATGAAATAAGAAGGTAACTATAAATAAGTAATTTCTTTCCATTTATCAGACCCTCCCCCCCCAAAAAGATTTCTTAATATAATAACCCAGATGGGTGAATGATTTCTTTATGAGGATCTTGACATTTTGGTGACATCTGATTAACTGAATGTTATGGTTGTCGTTCCACAGGCTGTATATTGAGAATGAATTTGCCTTGAAACTATCTGGCTCTAAATCTTGATTGAAATACACAACGAAGTCTTTATGGCCTTTTTGAGCTCTGACAATCCTCCAGTTACCAAAAAAATTACAAGAAACTCCTCTTGCTTTTTTGTCTATTTCCACTTTTAACTGTTCTTCTTTCACTTGATAATGCATTTTAAAGTTTAAAACTCTCTCCAATCTATTTTTTTGTTACAAACCTATTAATATAGGTATTAAAAAGACATTTTCAGGTAAGGATAGACAAACTCATGTAGCCTAATATTGACCTCTAAAAAAAAAAAAAAAAAAAAAAAAAAGAGAGAGACATTAAAAGTTCAGTTTGACCTTTTTGTGGTGTTTATGAGAGAAAAGCCAGTGAAAAACAGATTGCAGTGAAAAATAGAAAATAATTTAGAAGAGAGAGCATGTAATGAGGAAACGAAGATGTGCCACATATGCTGGGCCAGTTTCTGTGGGATGGTAAACAATCTGCCCATCTCTACTATGGCACACAAAACAAAAACTATGGCCTGGGAAAAATCATCAGTTTAAATTGCAGGAAAGTGTAATTCATAGTTATTATGTCAAGAAGAAAGAGAATGATAAAGAGTGAAGTGGACCACATCTTTCTTTAAAAAAATCTGGCTTCATATAATCACCTGACAGACGGCTTCTATATCTATTCTTATATTCAAAACAAACTTAGAAAAACAACAATGTGAAATTGTGAGGGAATTAGAAATACACCTACCAAAGGGACTTCTAAAGTAAGAAAAAAAATATAATGCACAGAAGGATAAGCTATCAGTTAGCATTTTAATTACATTGCATATTGTAACTTATGTAATTTAGAATTAATGTTATATATATTATATATCTTCTAGCATTCAAATTTTTTAAACATTAAAATGCCAACACAAAAGCAGATTCCACACCTGTACTGAGATCCAAGCAAAGGGACAGTACTGATAAGTATTTCTAATATAGTCTGCTAATCACTTGGGGAGTTTGAATCAGTAGAAATTATCTTAGAACTATATTGTAGTAGATCTTGTTTATTGAAACAAAGTATGTTTATTCACTAATAATAGACAAGAAAAAATAGTCTCTTTCTATTAAAATATAGTGAGCATTTACATTTTATGAATGGCATACCTGAGTGTCACACATTTGTTGCAAGTCTGCCAAAAGAAGAAGATGAAAATAAAGCTGAGGAATTTTGTGTTGCATTGCAATAATTATCTTGTGATACTATTCAGGAGTTCACATACTATCTGGGCAATTTATAAATGCCTTCTGAAAATAAGAAGGATGGTTGGGATGGGTTTTTTTGTTTTGGATTTTTTTTTAATTTTATGGACAGTAGAGCCAAATTAATACTTTCCCCCACTCTCACCCTCCACCTGAAAGTGCTAAAGGTGTTTTAAAAATAACAAGAGACTTACAGCAACATATATAGGAGAGGTAGGAGAGAAGGTTATTGGTTTTCTCAGAAAGCCAGGCTTATATCAACATATTCCCCACTCCCAAATGGTTGGAGGGATATAAAAACATTTCAGTCAGAGATAAACATAGGTTAAAAGTCTCAAAGATAATTATAAACCTCAAAGGTTTATTAAATTAGAGGTATGATACCAAATAAATGCTTTCACTGGGTAAAGTCATGTGGAAAAAACTGTTCTAGATTCCCTTTCCAGGTCTCCTATTCAACAGTCACCTGGCTGCAGACTAGCCAGGGAATATCACAGGAGCATGTTACTGCATGTAACTTCTTCCCCCACTGATCTGAGGATGCAAACCCTCCTCCCAGATACTAGAAATCTCAGTCTAGTTCCTTCCTCTGCTTGAGTTAACTTGAAGATGTATTTTTAATTTTCAAGAAAGGGCTCAGACCACAGATGCACATGGCACAGTAATCTGAATTTTTGTTGTATGCTCCATCCAAAAAAGAGTAGCACAACATGGAACCTGACAGTCCTGCTTCTCAGTGGAGTGGGCAAAAACTGAGGTCCCTCTTACTCAGCACTGATGGGGTGGTTCCAGTGGGCAGGACTCAGGAATCTGCAACAGCCTGAGAAAGACTCTCATCTCTGAAACATTAGGAGGGGATGGCATCTCGGAGAAGATGTGACTCAAATCCCTTCAGTAGATGGAGAAACACGAACTCGCATCTCAGGACAGTATTCCAACAGATGAGCTGTAAGATGAACAGACGATCCTTCTGACAGACATTTTAAAGCCAGGCTTTCTATTCCTCTCCTATTTTCCTCTGCTCTCTTCTACTACGTCCTAAAATAAAATGTTCCAACAGCAAAGAACTCATTCTGTGTTGCACACAGCAACTTTTGTTCATCATTCCCTCATAGTCTGTGCCACACAGTGCAATCAGAGATGGCTCTGCTGGGGTTTTAGCTAGACACAATGATGAACACATTTACATACAAAGATGCATGAATAACAGCCGTCTGAGAAATATACTATTTAAACTAGAGATGCCAAAATCTCTTTCCCCCATTGTTTCTTCAATCAATGAAGAAATACAGAGACGACAGAACAAAATGGCATTAATTTCTCTCTGACTGCTTTCACCCCCCACATATCTCAGCAGAACGTAGAAGTAGTGCAAAGCCTCTCCAGTGCTTAAGATGCAGTGCCTCCAAATACAACAGAAGAGCTCTATAGCCAAAAAGCAGGAAAATTTGCATAAAAATGGAAACTAATTTATCTCACCATAAAGAAAACATTCTGTGCCTGGCAAGTGGTATGAGCCTGAATTTGCATACGTTTCTTTGCAAACAGTACGATGGGCGCTGTCAGATTCATTCTGCTGCTATGATAAAAGCAGACAGCATTTAGCTCAACTATTACATATTGTTCAGTGAATGGGTTGTTTTAGGACATATGTTAATAAAAGACACCTATCTTGTGCAAATGTTTTTAAGCATAAACATGTGCAAGATATTATAAGAAAAAAAAACCTTTTTTTCAACATATTTTTCCATTTGCTCATCAGCTTCTTGATTTTTTTTCTGTGGAATGGCAAAACAAAGCCATGCTATGTTCTCAGCAGGGCTATTTTCATATTAGAACAAGTCTCAGAGTTGTGACTTGGTACTCTTCCAGTATGAAAAACATAAAAATAAAAAACTGATTCCTTGTCCTTCCTTCAAGGAAGGAGCTGGAAGACAGAATTTCCAGAGGTATTTCTGGTATCTCTGTGAGCAAAAAACAGTAGCAAAAGTTTAGCATGCATAATAGAGGAAGGAAGAGACAATGAAAGCAATGTTTGTGTTTATTTTCTGCAGTGTATGCACTCAACTATCACTGACTTAAATGCAAATGCCATTTTCCACAACATCTAAACTATGAGACTGATGCTGTAGGAGCCATACCCTAAAGTGGCAAGCACACTATAAAATTAGCCAGGCAAGCAACCAGCAGTCTTCTCCAAAGCTAGTGTGGGGTGGCAATGTACAGGCTTCTTTTGCCCAATCTGCCTTTTTAGGAGTTTTCCCATACACTCTTCTGTTCCCGTTTTGCCTTTAAATAAATAGAATAGCAATAGGAAAGCAATAGGTCCCCTAGCTACAGTAAACACAGGTGGACAAAACAGATTAAAAGTTAATTTCTTATGATCTTACATTCAAAGGAAATAAAAAACTCATGCTGGGACTTGGTGTAGCCTTTTGGAACACAACTTGCTTTCCCAGCTTACTTGTCTGACCTCTGTACTGAATGATGAAAACTATCAATACAATATGCAGAAATGATGTCGCTCCTTTGGTATGAAGGGTGAGCGATGGCTCATTTGGGATATTTGTTTTAATGATGTCACAGTTGCATATTGTATGATTTGAATCAAATAGATGCTTTTGAGCTTAAAAAACTCAACTGATCTTTCAAAACACTGTTTTGTTTTTTGTCTGATACTCCAGTATGCTCCTTAGTACTGTTGCTGTTTAAATGACTTCACAGTTGATGCAGTAAACATACTCAAAAATATAAACACCTCAGTTTTATGTTAAAAGTGAAACAAATATAACTGCCTTTGTCTCAAAAAGCAACTAAGAATTAAAAATCAGTTCCCAGTAACTGCTATGGAAAGTCCCAAGTGGTATGTGCTAAGTCACTATGAATCAAAAGCATACAGTAAGGAATCAGATCTGTTAATAAGACTCATTTGCCTCACAAAAACTGTACCTCCAAAAAATAATTGCCTAGTTTATACCTCTGACCATAATAGTAAAAAAAAGGTGCAATCTTGTCTGCAGTTTGCATGGGCTGAGCTGAACAGGCACAGGCATCAGTGCAAATTTTGCTTTCCATAGGCTTCAGAAGTTGATGATGATGCTGTAAGATTCAGTATTATGTATAGTTAATAACAACCAGACAGGAAAATGAATCTGAATTAATACAGTATCTTAAAATATGTCAGTCTAAATGGTCATGTCAAGACTAAGTGAAAATTTCCATTATTTCAGGTTTTCGGCATACTTACCTGGTTTATCACCTCTATTTTCAAATTCACAAAGATCTAAAATTCTCATGAAAGGCATTGTTAGAAACATGTCAAATATACCAGTAGCCCCCAAATTTGCAAATCCTTCCTCATTTTACTCTCGGTGCCAGCCATTAATGTTTCAAATGATGAACATAAATTAGCTCAGAACATCCTTGTTCTGAAAAGTAGTAAAGAAAAAGATAACAAAGATCACTAGTACTTGCTGAATCACCACACAAAGAAATAAGAACTTAGGCTATTCCCACAATACAGAAGCCAAGAAGTTTTCTTTTGTATGGAGTCTCTTTGTGAAGGAAACTACAGGAAAATCTGCCATTGATAACGGGTATAGTTTTATAACAAATGGACTGTTCTAACAGTATATTTATTCAGCATTTGCCCTGTGCACAGTTGGTATAGGTATGCGAGTTTATACATTTATTTTGGTTTCTATTAGTGTGCTTACTGAGCCCTGTGGGCTTAGGTGACATAAGTTTCTGAAGGTAAACTTATTTATATTATGTATACTTCTGCTATATTTACAGTGATCTGTAAGTATTGCAACAATGTCTGCAATATCCTGGCAAGTATTAGTCTACATTTAGAAGGTGTACTGGGAAATATTTTTCATAATACTTACATTTAATTAATTTAATTATAACTGTTCTTTGGTTCCAAAACTGCACCTTGGTAACAGCAATTCTTAATTTAAACCAACTGCTCTCTACATGTGTGAATAAGACTCGTCACTATGGTAGCAAAACACCTGGGATAAACTCCTGGGCCATTGAAAAAGCTAGTTTTATCACTAATTTTAAAAGACCAGCATTTGGTCTTCTGCTTTACAGAACAACAAATAACCAGGCTCTTATTAAATGCTCTGGCCTACCTCTGCTCTCTTGCGGATGTTTTTCTTGGTGAATTTGCCACCTGTATCAGAAAAAAATAAGCTTATTCTTGCCTAAATAAAAGACAAGATCCTGTATCTTTGCAACACATGTTTCCTTTAATAGAAGGTAATGTGTTTACAGACTGCGCTTCCTCATCTTGACTGGACTTCATCACCTTGGCTTATCTCCCATGCAACTTGGTGTTTGTAAGTTCAGTAGTTTACACTGGAAACGGTGTAGTCAAAAAATATTCTTCATTACACAGACAAAATTTTGCATGTGCTTTGTATTGATGTCCTTTCCTGCAATCAGAAACAAGGACATGTGAACTTAAGTCCTTTGGCACTCTATTGGTATTAAACTATACCATCCCATTTTTGAAAAACCAACCCATTTTTTGAATGAGTTTCACACAATCAAGAGTGTGTGTTTCTGATGTAAAACCCAGACACACAAGCCATCCCTCACTGATGAGAATGCAACACTAGCCAAAGTCTAATCCTTAGGGAGCAAAACAGTGCTGTGTAAAACATGGACAAATAATACAGGATTACAGTAACAATATTAATGGTAGAATACTACTAGCTTCTTATGCCAGACAGACACAGAAAACACTCGTAGAGGCTTAGGAGATTACCAAACACTCAGCCTAAAATCTGAGCAGCTATTAAAGGTTTGGACTTATTTCTGCTCTTGTTTCTAATTGTGAAATCATTAAAGAAGTGTTCTCTGCAAAGTAGATGGAAAGAAGCAGAACCTTTTCATGTCACATGCTTGCTCTCTGTCAAGGGCATCCATGCCCTCTCTAAGTAATCATTCCAAAAAGCCAGAGGTGAACAATACAGCTATGTTGCTGCTTCTCACACATCATCAAAACATCAACTCTGCCTCATGGATGTCAGAGATAAAATCATTAATCCAAGATGGAATCAAATTTCTCAAACTCAGCAAGCCCCTCCTTGGAAAGGGAGGTGGAATGGGTCAGGCTGTTGCTGAGGAGGTGAGTTAAGGTAGTCATGACCTATGGATAGGTGACTTTAAGTGAACAATTTGAAGATTATTAGCTGCCCAGATGTCCCCCAGTGGGCATACTGTCCTGCAGAATGTGCCTTTCAAATTTTGAGAGACCCCTACAGCTTTGGCTGTCTGCTCTCAGTCTTAATAGAGGACTGATGGTTTAAACACAATGCTTATGGCAGTATTATTAATAAAATAGGTGCTTAATGGTAATAAGAACACATAGCTATCTCATCCCATTGCAGTCCTCTTTGCATGTGACTTATGACTGTTTCCACCTTTTGGCATTTTATAAGCAAACGGCACTCTCATTGCAGCTGTCACCTGGATTTCTAATACTTCCACCATAACTAGGACAACTGCACTGGTTTGCAAAGCAGCACTTGACTTAGACAGCCTCCTGTTCAGGAGCAGACATTTCCCATATACCTATTGCAAACCAAAACTTGAGTTCCAGGTATTCAGTTGATCTAAAACTCAGATTCCAGTCGTTGGTTTATGTGAATTATCAGCAGATGCTGTAGCAAAGCCACAGGCCTAAACTTTTCTTTCAAAGAGGTTTAAAGGAGAGAAGACAGAAAATTTTTCATTTTGATTACACTTTGCTATTGGGGCTGCAGGGAAGGGCAAACATTATAGTTGTCCTAACCAAGTTATTCTTACTCTTTCATGGGGTGGTGAGGTTTGCTAACAGTTTTCACAACTTTTCTCATTTCTGTGAGTTTTACAATAATGGCTGTTCCTCAGCACAGAACCTCAGTGCATTCACCGCGTTGGTCCATCCAAATACTAACCTTTAATTCACGCAAGCATTTGGGATTTGCAGTTGCAGAGAATGCATAGAAAACAGAAAATACCCAGGCAGGCCTGAGATACCAAGATGTCCAAGGAGTACAACACAAATTCTCAAATATTGCAAATTCTGCATAGATAATATGCAGGCTCATTGAAAAGCAGAAAAAAAAAAAAGAAAACTGAGATAGGAATGACTAAAGAGAGAAATCACCTCTCACTGCTTTATGAAGAAAACTGAAATAGAGGATTGCCCTGATGGGAATTTTATTTTATAGGGGCTGTAAATAAGCTGTAATTAACACTGAGCTAATAAGATTAAAAAAAAGAAACCCAAACCTTTATGCTACTACTTTGAAAAAACTCCAACAGCTTCACAATTAAAAGAAACAAACAAAAACAAATCACAAAAGTTTATGCCAAACTTAATTTGCAGTTTTCTGAGTTTACATATTTTTCCTAGAATACTAATCTCAATTTTATTTATTCTCATTAGAATGATTTCAAAAATTCCTCCTCAGACATGTCTCATCATGTCATAATTATTCATCATCATGAAGGCTTCTAACAGCCTCTGGTTACACCACCATGATGTTTTCTAATAAATTATAAAGTGAAAGGATAATTTAGTCTCCATAACCAATTAATCCTTGGCTTCTTAGCAAAATTTAGTTCCCAAAAATAACATGTCCATTAGCTTAGAGAGAGCTGGACTGCAATAATCAGTTCACCTCAATCTTTCCCTCAAAATAATCAACATATCTAAATGCTTTCTAGTTCCAACTGAACAGGACAAGGACAAGCCTTAAAGAGCATTTGACAAGGAGTCTGAAGTAGCTTATTTGAACTCTGGTCTTCTTCAACGAGAGGGCAGACCAAGAAATGAGTTAGCATCTTGAAATGTAGATAAAGAAAGGATTGTAATGGACATGCCTCAGGTTTGATTTGGAGCAGCATCTCATGCATTTTCTATAGACCTTTGGCTAACATCTCCTGAGATCAATGGAAATAGTCAATTGACTTCATGGCTACTAGTGTGCATACTAAGGGAGGGGAGGCACAATGTTATATAAACAGCAGGGACAATCAACATAAACATTTAGAATTGTTGCAGTATGTAGTCAAGTTGACATCGTTTGAGATGTGAGTATATGAGCACCAGGAGTAGGTTTTCTCAAGGAAACCTAATTCTGTGGATCCTAGTCTAATCTAAACCAAGCTTTTCTAAGAGTAAATGTTGAGGTTTTGTTCATTATAAACTCAGGTGTCTGCAGTATCTACAAAGGCATTCTACTGTATGCAGACAAGGTCAGTGAGATGTTTCAGGTGTCAAGGGGGAAAGTTCTCACATTTCTGGAATGGTAGAGTGAAGATTTATAAAGTTTTTACTGGCCTGAAGGAAAGTAAGAAAGAAAGCAAAAACATCTGCTAGAGTCATGAGTGGATTGTTGGCTAAATTCATTCAGTGGAGGAGTCTGAAATAGATCATCTCTGTCTTCAGCAGTAGGCGTTAGTGGAGTCATCAAAAATAATTACTACAGAGGAGTCCAGGACATACCTACAGGGAATAAAACTAATCTGACAATGTAAATTAAATTCACAGAGTAGAAATAGAAAAGCCAGTGGTTCTTACACTCCTGGGCTCAGACAATCTACTAAGCTTACTAAGCTCTTATGAAACAAGAACCAGAAATACTTTTCATTTGAGTCTGGAATAGTACTCATGAATATGTCATTAAAAGAGAGAAAATTGCAGACTACAGAGGTTGCTACAAATACAGCTGTGATCACATTACCCAGAGCTTCAATGGTAAAATACCCACCCAAAGATACAAGCATGGATTTCATACAGTCATAGAACACCCTGAGTTGGAAGGGACCCATAAGGATCATCAAAGTTCAACTCCTGTCCCAGCAGAGGACACACCTAAGAATCACACCATGTGCCTGAGAACATTGTCCAAATGCTTCTTAAACTCTGGTGGTCCTGATTCTGTGACCACTTTCCTGGGGAGCCTGTTGCAGTGTCTGACCATCCTCTGGGTGAAAGACCTTTTCCTAATATACAACCTAACTCCCCCCAAAACAGTTTCATGCCACTTCTTCAGGTCCTGTCACTGGTCACTAAGAAGGAGACATCAGTGTCTGCCTCTCTATTTCCCCCTGTGAGGAAGCTGTAGACCACCATGAGGTCTCCCATCAAGTCACCCTTTCTCCAGAATGAACAAGACAAGTGACCTCAGCTGGTCAATTTCAAACACTGGCATTGCCTGCGATGTTTCAAATACACTCTAGAAACTCACTGGTGCTGAGAGAAGTAAACATGAGTGGGTGGAAAAAAGGTTCAAACAGCTGAGTAGCAGTGACAGTAGTACAAATTTAAACAACTCTCTCCCTTTTTAGGTTTTGAAGAAGATCAAAAGGAGGCTCTGCAGCTCCCGAGGTGCTCTGTCACGAGTGTGTCTGTGCTTGCCACTTGGCACTATCGTATAAACAAGGTACAGTGCACCACAGGAACAGTGGTGCGGCCATTTCCCACAACAGCCCTTTCTCTCTCCTTGTAAACAAACCCAAGGCTGTGCTTATTCTTTACAGCCGCCCTGGCCTCTCCTCAGGAGCTCACATGAAAGTGCTTTGACTGTGTTTTGCATTAGTTTGCTCCCAGTGCCAAACAGCCTCCGGACTCCCCAAGTGCATACCGCAAGCCCCTGCTCTGGGAGGGCAGCCAGCGGGGCTGTGTGAGGCCCACGGCCTGGGGCTCGCCCAGGCTCTCTCTGCCTGTCAGGGCAGGGGAGACCCCTCTGCGACTCTACAATGGATGGGCAGCCCTCTGGGTCCAGAGTTAGCTGGAGGATATACTCTGTACACCTGCCTTCGAGCAGCCGGAGTGGAGGGGAATGGCCATGTTTGCAGCCAGAGCTGCTTGACTCTATAAATAGATGCAAAGGAAAGGGTAACTGGAATGTAAAATGAATAAGGCTACAAGCTCACCCTAGGAATTTTTGCAAAATAAAACTTTTGTGGCAATTCTACCAACTTGTGTTCTGGTTTTCCTCATCTAATTTTGTCCAGATGTCCCACTTTCCCTTTCTTCTTTGAACAGTAGTACCTTTCCCTAGAGTTCCAATACCATGTTGTATAAATTATATGTATACGCCAGCCTGTAATTACTTTCACAGATTAAGCAAAATGATGGCCACATGAAGGATGAATAATCCTAACAAGCCTAGTGCTACCCTATAGTTTATTTTGGGGGGAAAATAAGGCATGTTTCTAAGTCAAAAATCTTTCTAATCTCATAGTCCATAGTCTTTCAGTTGAGTCTTCTACTATGGGGAATGTTTGGGGCCTCTGGACATGACACTGTGAAGATGTGCCTCATGCCCAGGTAGTTTGGCAGGAAACTAGAGTTATAAAAGCACACTTTCTTTACCTTATTTGCAAGTAATGATTTGATAAAACATGAACTTAAAGGGCAGAGTAAGTGCTAAGCTACTGCCCAACAAGACTTTCTCCAGCAAAAATCCCATACAGGAAGTTTCACATGTGGGACAACAGAATTTACTGTCTGAGAGGAAACTGGGAAGAAAACAGTTAAGATGGATGTCTCTTTCTAACTCATACCAGATTTTGTTTCCTGACTCTTAACAGACACTCACCTCAGACTTGGATCCACTGGAAGACTTCCACACATTTCATAAAAACAGGATTTGAAACTCTGTTGCGGTGAAAGTATGATATAAAAAAAATTACAAATTTGTTTTAAGAGTCATCAGATTTATTTTCCTTTTGGCTCATGCTAAAGCTTGGGGGTGGAGGAGAGAAAAAAAAAATAGCTCCCATAACTGAGCTCTTCAGAGTAGGACTTGAAACTATGTCCTGCCTACTCATAGTGACCAGGTAGGACAAGGTTTCATTGCCCCACAGGAAAAGGAACAGGCATGCTCAGGAAGTCAGAAAGTATCCTGAATTTTCAAGAAGAGTTGTTCTGGGGAGAGGCAGGGAGGACAGGGGAAGAAACAAACTAGTTGGCCAGGTCAAGAGAAATGCCCAGTATCTGCAGTATGGAAAACCACTGCCATTTGTCACCAAAACAAAGGCCTGAAAGAGGAAAAAGAATTAAATCACAAAGGATAAACAGCTCTAGCAGGTGGGAGACCAAGGAGAAACCTCTTCATCAGATTGCTAATACATATGAATCCTATAGAGAATGAAGTGCAGGAAAATAGATGTTAAAAGCAAACTAGATGGTGTGTGTTTCAGAGACACAGACATCATCTTCAGAGTGGTGGTGAAAAAAAAGCTAGTCAAAATGTAGAGAATGGAAAGCAGCCCATAGATATTGCAGAGTAAAAGGTCAATTAGTTTAACTTGTCTTGATGTCTACCAGTCACAGCTATGAAGTGACAGACCCTCTTCACGCTGATGTCATGTTCTAGATCTCAGCTTTCTATCTCTCCTCCCTGGAGATTAGCTCCAAGCAGAAAGGTATTACAAAATAATGTGTGTCTGATCAGAGCATCCAATGTAAATGTGGAAATCCTTCTGTGTTAATAAACTAGCAAGGTGGCATGAGAAGCTATTCTAATTATGCATGTCTAATATGTGGAAAAAAAACCACAGCTGCTGTTAGCTCTTTACATAAAACTGAGAATCAAGTGCTCTGTATCTTACCTGGACTTCCTTCTAGAAGAGGTGGCTGAAAGGTTGCTCTGCAAGTTAAAACTGAAACCCTATGGCATAGTTCAACTGAAGAACTGAATTTCTTTGGAAATGCACACATCCAGGGAGACTTCCTCTCACTAAATAGGGAGCAAAGGATGCTCTGAGCTCTTGCCCCTGACAAATCAGAAAAAAGACTATTAAATGAATGCAAGGCACAGAGGGGCTTTTCTGCATTACAAAAGGTAACTTCAGAAGGTTAGGTCAATAAAACTGAAGTATGTCAATAAGTCACTATACATTTTAACAGCCCTTACCCAAACAAGACTATTTCATTTGGATAGTTTGCTATCAGAAAGTAAATGGATTAATTGCATCACCTAAACGGCAACTCAATTAAAATTACCTCAGCAATGCATAGATACTGTTCAAATAACTCTTCCAAGCAACATAAATGGTCTTCAAATGGCACCCTTTATAACTGCAAAGGAGATCTTTGGGTTACCATCAGAGATACGAAAGGCAAATGGCACAGCAGACTGCTTTTCTTGCACTTCAAAATGCAATTCTATTGCTTTTAATGCTTTGGCATGTTCTCAGGTTTTGGGGTTTTTTTTGCTGCAAGATCAGGCTACAGGAAGAAAAGCACTATGTTAACACTGCAGTGTCTTAAGGACTATTTTTATTTTTCCTGATTTATTTCTGACCTCCTGATTTGTATTTTTTTCTTCTTGACCTTTCACATGAAGACAAGGAAAAGAGTACATTTCATCTGCCAGTTCAGTGCATTTTCTTTTCTTCACTAGCAAAATTATAGGGTTTTAAGTGAATGTCAGCTATTCTGCCCCCAGGCTTTCACTTCACAGCAACTGTATATCTGGCTGTTTCTTTCCTCACTAGTAATGGCTTTTGTTAAACAAGGGAATGTTTACCAAGCAAAACCAGCACATCCTCTAAGAGTTGTGCTGAATGACAATGTTTTGAAAGTCAGTTTCCCTCGGGAGTCAAAAATTGGTAACATGTAGTCAGGTATTTGCTCCGTGCTATTGACTTGTTTACCAAACCTGCACATTTCCCATTATGATTCCTTTGAATCATGATAACGAATGGCACACAAACCTCTTCCCAGTTGTGGGTTGCCGCCTATCTAGAAACTGCTGTTTTCTTTTGTCTTCCACCAATTCATTCTACAGCTCTAAGTATATGGTCCCAAGGTTAATGCAGATGCTCATGAGTTTAATCTACCCATGTATTGAATCAGAGACAGAAAAACATTAAGGTTTGAGAACCTCATCACTGAATTGGCACCAGGGCTATGTTAGCAACTTTGCACATAGGGAAGCTGAGAAGATGTCACCCTTCCCTCTACTCCTTTCCATTGCTCCCACAGTTTCCTAAACTGTCAGCCCCCAACCCTGTCTGTACCAAGTTGTCCAGGTTCCTATACTCACATACAGAGCTTTGGGAACAACGGTAGCAGCAGGAGAGTCATAGGTAGGACATTAAACTGCTGTGGGTGTTACACAGGAGCAAATAGGTTCAGATCTCCTCAGCTTCAAACAAGGCTGCTGCCTCTGAGAAGACTGAGAGCTGAGCAGACCATAGTGCAGCCTTCATCTTCCTATGGCACTCCTGTTCTAATGAGATAAACTCCCCACCTCAGCTATCAGTGCTGCATATGTGGCCTCCTTTCTGACAGCTCTGTTGGTCTCTGCTGCCTATGCAGGTAAAAGAGGTAGAACCTTATTCCCACCATCTTGATACAAAGAGGAACCAGCAACAGCATTGGCCTGAGACAGGGAGGCTCTTTCTTGGGGTTAGAAGTTGGTCCCAGGACACCACTTCCCAGGATCTTGGTATTAAGGATCCTTGAATCCATTAGAGAAGCTGTTCAGAGATGAGGGACCAAGGTACTAGGAAAGGTGCTGGGTGCAGGTTTGCTGAATTTCCTCCTGAGGACTCCATTTCTTTGTTAGGACACAGGATACCCGAGCATGAGGCAAGGGGGCAGCAAGGCGTTTGTGCAGGTCTTGGGCAAGAGGTATGGCATAGATATTCAATAAACTATGTTAGTGACTCACTGTCTGCAGTTTGCACATGTTCTGTGGACCAGCCTGAAGGCAGATGTGGCCAGCAACTGACTCTATCACATGGCCAAGGCCTTATCTACCACTTTTCTTGTTTGCACCGCAACAGAGGATCCACGAAGGTTAGTCAGTGCAACTGTCCTCTTCACCCTCTTCTTGTGCACAACAAATGACTTGTAGCCCATTAATTATAAGAGAAAGAATAATATCTTACTTCATCCTAGTTAGTCTGTGGTTAAAATAACTGGAAAACCTCCTCTTCTCTGTCTGTGAGCAGCTTCACCCAAGTTTCTTCCAGCCTGATGCCTGCAGTGTGCAAGCCATTAAGAGCTCCTACCAAAAAGATAACATTCTTGACAAGTCTGTAGGATCAGCATCACCATTTTCCTGTTTGCACAATGGGACAACAGGATATGAAGTCCCAGTTAAATTAACTTAGCGAGTACATACAGACCAATAAAAATTTCCTTATAACAAATTTGAATGTCTCTGTTTTTCCCCATGTATAAAAATCCAAACAGTGTTTTTCTTTACTCAAAGCAAGTCACTGAACTCTCAAAAAGGCAATTCTGCCTAAGAGGTATTCTTTGTCATGCAGAATTTAAACATAGAACTTGTATTTTTTTATTAAAGATTGTACTTAAAAGTAGTTTCTACTGTATTTCTGTCTTCAAAGCTTAGAATGAGCTGTTGATTCAGCCTGTCACTCCATTCCCATCTCATGTGCTGGTACTGAAATGCCTCTTACAACCTCATCCACACAGAAAAACTATATCCCTTTAACAATAGTTAAAACAGTACAAGACAAACTCGTGTTCTCCACATATAGATGCAATAGTACTGGTTAAATGTGCCATCTAACAGCATGGTTAAGAACATGAAAAAGTCCACAGTGGATCAAAAATGACATTTAGTACTACGTCCCATGCTTGACAGTGGCCAGTAATGGATACCAGGGAGAAGTAAAAGAGCAAGAAAAGCTCAGACTGACATTCTACATGATTTTTTACTCAGTTTCTAGGAATTTGTGGATGACAGACACCTTGAGCCATGGTAGCTATATTTGTGCCTTTAAATCTCAGGGCATCTTTCATCTATGAACCCCCAAAGCCCATTCCTGAAGTGGTGAGAACTTCTGGACCCCAAAACATGCTTTGGCCAAGGATTGCGTAACTTTAACCTGCAGTAGCATGTGAAGATGTTATCTTCTGATTATTTCATGGCACACTCACTTGCTTTGGTAATGCAAGCAACAGAGACAAACTCTTTCATAATGACTTTTCCTTCCTACTATGCATTTTATTGACATCTAATGCAACTCTCCTCCCTCATTCATCTTCTTCCACACAGCAAACCCACCCTCTACTGCTTCTGGTAAAGAAGACTCATAAGGAAGGGAAGAGACACCTTTCAAACAGTATAGCACTGAAAAATGCACTGTCTTTCATCAGAAAAGTTGCATTTCTCGGGTTATAAGTAGTAGTGTGTTTGTGCCAGATACTTTGCATTAACTACTTGTTTACATGCCACTTCTCTGTAGTAAACACAAGGAACATTATCCTTCAGGGAGAGTGAATCATCACTGAAACACAGATAAAATTTATCAGGAAGTAAGAACACATACCCAGGCAGGTACTAAGGAGCAGCCGACTCCCACTCTGTGTTTGTCTTACTTTACTTGTCAATACTCAAACCTTGTCCAACCGAAAGGGCCATGCTTGGAGATGCTGTGGTATTGCCTGGTCAAACAGCCCACTGACACCCCAACTACCCAAACCACTTCTGTCTCTGCTGCCTCTTCTGCTTGAGCTGTAACACCAATGTGAAGGCCAGCAGGCAGCCCTTTCCTCCCCACCGCTCACACTCACACCCCCTAGTTCCCTGCTCTCCTCTACCAGAGCCTCTTGTCCACCCCACTCCCAAAACAGACTGTACTGAAAGACCAGAAACCCCTGCCAGTTGCTATAAACTCCATGGGAATGCCAGAGCCCAAGAAAAAAGTCTTTATGGAAAAGAACATTTATAGTTATTTCGCTATCACATCAGCTGTCCTTAACTGGGACAGAAAATTCGATTCATGGGGAGAAAGACACAAAGACAACTTCAATTTGCAGTTAAGAAGGCAAGCTAACACACTGACAATGCCCTGGTCAGAAGGAGAGGGGAATATGGTGGAGATTGCTTCATGAAAGGAGAAGCTAAGTTTTCCAAAATGACCAAAATTTCTCAGGTATCACACAAGCTGGTTTGGCAGCAACGAAAGATATATACTGAAACCTTGACTGAGGCCAGATAAAACCTTTCCTCCTAATCACAGTCCTCATGCAATAGTGGAGTAAACAGTTGCAAGATAATTGCATCACAATCAAAATCCACTTTCTATTTTGCGGACCACACCTCTTTATATTGAAACATAGATCTTTGTACAAAGATGTTAATTACCCACAGGTGTTAATTACTTGATCATGGATACATCTATCTAAAACCTTTCCTACCTATTTTCTTTTCACTACACTACCATTTCCTTTCTGCCACTACCTTCTCTTCTTCACAGGATGATGAAGAAAACCAAGTTTAGAAGTCTTCAACAGCATTACAGAAGAAAGAGCATTACTGAATGAAGGCCAAGGTCAACTAGTACCATGAAATTCCTGGTAGGAGGTAAATTCATATGATCTTTCAGTATACTTCCTGCCCATTTCTTCAGAGTAAAGTGTGTACACCCCTCACCCCCACCACCTTCCTTTTTCTGTTCTGATGAACAGAAAGTTCTGTGCTTTGATCAGTAACAGCCTTCAGAAAGCATTTCCCTTGTTAATCCTAAAGTGAACTTTACAAGTCATCCCAAGATACAGGATTCCTCATGCCACTCTTTTATGTTTTTTGAGGTTGTAATAGCCTCAAACAAGCAGCTCTTTCCTTGCACCTGCCTTTTTGAAGGTTCACTTAAGTGATTTACTGCAACTATTAAAAAGTTAAGCTAGATTATCCAGCAGTGTTTAACCGTGTGGTCATGAGTCATTGGGTCATGCGGTAAATCAGGCCAAGCACTTCTTGTAGGAATACACCTGTGTGCTAATTTTAAAATGGGTTCTCTGCAGTTCCCAGTTTATGAACCTATGAGACTCTTCTCATTAATGCTTTGTTAGCACAGCTTACTCACTGGACTGCTCTGTACAGATCAGTGCTGTGTAGCCATAAAGAAATTATGTACAGAAGGTAACTTAGAATCTTAAATATTATTATCATCAGTGCACACCAGCAGCTAATTGAATGTTTCTCATCTTTCCCATTCTTAGTGTTGGTACAGGATAGCACATGCTAAGCCACTGGCGTCACATAGGTTAGTGTCACAGAAGCACAGCAAGGGAGGGATGTGAGAGATTGTACAGATCAGGCCCATGCACAGAGAGAGGATTAATTTTGTCTGGACGGTTCCAATTGACAAAAACCCTTACAAGGGTTTTGCCAAACTTGTTCTTGACCTCAGGGGGTCTAGATAAGTAGGTCAATCTAATGTTCATCCTTATTTTAGTCTCATCTGAATCCTACTTATATTACAGTACTTAAAATACTTTACTTACATTATTGTTCAAATCCTCTGTAATCTATACAAGCTTTAAGAATGTTTCGGCCTTTTCAAGGAGACTCAGGACCAGTCTGTTCTACATTTCTTTCAAGTCATTATATCAGTGCTTTGGAAATGCTGACATCACTGCAGACTGATTGATCAGACATACTGGAGTAAGGAGAGGCATTGAAGGAACTGGAAAAGGAATATCCTGCATTTGCCTTTGAGGCCACAAAAACAGCAGCGGGAAGGAAGAATGTCACATGAAAGCACGTCTCCTCTAGACAGCATCTACCCAGATGACAAAAGAAATTTAAAATAAATGTTTATGCCACAGGAAACAACAGGAAAACAGGAACTCTCCTGCATAGCGTAAGGGAAGCAAATGCATGTTTCAGAAGACAGCTCTAATTACAGCTTTTTAGTATTTGAAGTCTCCTTCAGCTTACAGTGTTTCAGAAGCAGAAGAGGACAGATTTGTCAGTCCAAAAGATACATTACATCTAGTTTTTTTCCTTTTTGTGCCTTCTGTGCTTCTCCTTTAGAGTCTGACAACAGCTGCCCAGGATGTCGACAAATAAAGTAGTGTTCCTTGGCACTCTTATCCAAGTTAGGCATTTTGAATGTCTTTCAGATGCATAGCTTAGATATATGTTAAGTGCCAACAACCACAGCCATACCCCAAACTTCTGCTGCTTCTTTAATGTTATCTTCTCACGGAAGTTTTCACTCCCACCATGTTCATGCTATTCCTCTGGCATGAAATCCCCTAATGTATGCAACTACATTTACTTTATTGAAGTCTGTCTAGTTTTTTTTAATACTGTCTTTGTCAGCGCTATATCTGAAGAGGTTATTTATTTTAACAGCCCCCAAAAGATAATCATAACTTTTTTTCTTTTATCTTTTTTTTTTTTTTTAGTAGTATTTTGGCACTTGGAAAGCCCCCCCAGGGCCTAACTCCCATCAAAATTAATTCAAAGTAGGCACCCATGTCTAGACATCTTAAATGCCAATGTATTGCTTCCTATAAGTCAAGCTTTTCTAAAGGCCTACAGACAGAAAACACTCCTGAGGGATCTTTCTTCTTGCCTGTTCACTTCAGCTGTAACCATTGGTTTCCACCAACAGGTCCATCATTCCAGCATGCAGTAACTGCTGGGAGTTGTGAAAGCTTGGGGTGAGACAGTCTGGTAAGTGTGACCAATGCAGCTGGTGCCAAATTAAAGAAAAAACCCAAACTCTTTTGGTACAAAAAAGTTGACTGATATTTTTAGGAGTACTTGAAACCATTTGAGTTGAAAAGAAAAAAAGAAAGTATTTTTAGGTCTATTATGTTTGCCAGTCAAGCCAAGTTTAGATTTCTTTTTTAAAAGGCTTTTCATACTGTCATAATTAGCTCTCAAGAAAGAAGACCAAGAGGATGCAGACACTTAGTAACAAATGACCAAAAATGCAGAGAAAGTGAGAGAAACCACTTTGAACTACCACTTTTAAAGTTCAACCACTGAGCCAACTTCTCCCCATCCAGACAGAAACAGGCTGAAGGCTGGCAGGAGACAACGTTTCTTCTCCTGCAAGCACGCAAAGCTGGGTGTCACCTTCATACCTCTGCCATCACGAGTCCATGACAGCTTGTGCTTTCCTCTTGTAAATCCCCAGGGATGCCAAACAGGATGCAAGAGTCTTGCTCTGTGTAATCAGGGACATCCCGAGTGTGTACACCTGGAGTGTATACTGCTCTGAAAATCAGACTGCTTCTGTCAGCACATATTCAAAGTGAACACATGAATTTGAGTGTGTCAGTATTTTATCCATCAAGACAGGAAGCAGGAAATTCTGCCTCAGAACTAGATCTGTCAATATTTCCTGAAATCGTTGGCTATAATGAAGCCTTCTACATGTTCTGGTTTTTCAGGGACTGCGGGCAATTTGTCCCTTTGAACTAAAAAGAAGGCAACAGTTATATTGCTATACTTTAAATGGACTTGTTTTCTGTTGGTTCTTTGAAAGTTTTATTACAGAAGCTCTCTCCTCTTTTTACCATCTGACTGATAGGAAATCAAAGGATTCTAAAATGGAAAACATCTGATTGTAGGAACGAAGCAATTAGTTGTCATCAATACCAACAGCATATTACTACTGACAAAAGCATTTCTCCAACCTGGGATCCTTAAATAGAACATTACAAAAAAAAAAAAAAAAGTGCACCAGCCAGGGCTAGGATCCATGCCAGCTTAATGGGAGAAAACAGTGGCAAGCTAAATGACACCAGCTTTACTTATTACACTATCTTAACATATTTGCTCTTTACCCTTGGACCATTTTATTGCATATGATAAATGTATAATAAGTAAACACATCAATAGCATTAAAAACAAAAAAAAAAGTAAAGTAACTGCTGTGTCCATTAGGCTTAATGTTCTTGTATTCACTTAAAGGCATAACCAAAAGGCCACCCTTGCACATAAATTACATAAAAATAGCAATTGTATTACTGAGCTTTAGAAGATACTAAATATATTTCAACAAACAAGCCATTAGAGAACATTAAAATAGATTTTGAGAAATACTGTTAGTGACACACTTAATGGAACAGTTTGAAATTAGGTCAGGCAGGTTATCAAATTAAGGCTGTTTTAAAGCCTCATGTGGCAACTGAATCAGTGAGGTGGCTTTGGATCTCCTTACTCCTCTCTGCAGAAGGCTGCTGAGCTCCAGTTTGAGAGTCAATGCTGCAAAAGTTAACTCGTCATGCTGACTCTGGATAAGCCTTATGTGATCTTTGACATAGGAATTAGGCTACAAAACTCCCACACAGAAGCCAACTATCAAAATCATGTTTTGTTTGGAAGTGTTCTCCAGTTCCCAGGAATTTATAAGGGTTTGTACACAACAGTAATAAAACAGCAGTAAGAGCTCTGCAGCTAAATCACTTTCCTTAGCAAGCCAGGAAGAAACAACAAGAGCAGCCTTGGTCTTTGATGTTTGAATAAAACCACCAAGAGCGATCCCTCTAGCCATATAAAGTGGTCTTGGTGTAATCAAGGCCCAAGTATATCTGTTTGCTTCACCCACATTATGTGAGACAGGCAAAAATATGTCAGGCTGCTTGGCTGAATTAATTGCTGGAAATAAGTGGCTATAGAGCTGACGGTAATTTTTGAACATACAGGGAAAATGAGAGGACACAATTTTATTATTTGCTTTGATACAGCATCACTTACTACATTACTTTTTCCTCTTCTAATGGAGTGAAAAGTATCTGTTTTCCTAATGGAACAACTCAAGGCACTATCCTGCCATAAAACAGGTGATTATGAGTTTCTGCTCTATCACCTATCACTCTAGAATATATTGTAACATAATACATAAATATAGATAATAATATAGAGTAGAAAATGTCACACACAAAATTGAAGTTTTCAGTCTCATCATGACTTCAAGCAAATTATTTAAATGAGACCATTTCCCTGGGTACCATGAATATCCTGTCCTCTCCCCTGCCTAATAATTTCCTCTCAACTCATGCTTGGCTTGTCTCTTCACACTTGGCAGAGGTTGGCCGGCTCTTTCCCTTCAGACCAGCTTTCACCTTAGGCTCTCTTGCTCTCAGGAAGAGGAAGGGCTGGGAAGGTGACAGACAAAGCTGGGCCAGACCTATCCCATCGCCCCTGGTATCTCTAGGAGGGGTAACAGCTGTAGGAGAGGAAAAGGAAGAGAAAAGTGCTGAGGAAAGGGAGAGATAAGGAGAAGCTGCAATGGATTGCAGTGCATAAACACGCAGGTGTCTAAGCTGCTAAGACAAAATGCTTGAAGGCAAGAGTACTAATAGGAGACATCAAGATAAAACTGGGCCAAGTGGAGTGACTTCTCTGCACAAAGAGACCTAACTGAGCAGTTTGGTGTAAAAAATAACAACCTGCCTTGCCAGCCGCAGTCTCCTTTTGGGTCCCAGCTGTTTCCACTTCCTTAACATATGTTGAACCAAATAAAGTGTTTACTAATTTCCTATCCAGCTTTTTCAGAAAAACACGAGAGCATGGACTGCCAAGCCGGAAGAAGGTAAAAAAGACCAGACAAGAAGAACAGTAGAAGATAAAAACTGAAGTGGTTAATCAGTGCTCCTTTTAGCAATACTATTAATAATAAAGCAATAGTCAAAAGCTCTTAGTATATTTGCTGTTTCTCTATCCTTCTTCCATCAGCAGAGCTCAAGGGTAATTAATGCACAATTCCTTGGCAGCAGTCATTCTGTTTATTCATGAACCCAAGTTAATAACCCAAACCAGTAATTTCAAACAGCTAATTCTCACCCACTTGTATCGCATAAACAGCCAGAAAGCAGATTTATTCATTCACCAGGGAGACAAGGAAAGGACTGAGACCAAAATGAGGTCCTTGTTCATATTCAAATGCTCTTCTGCTAAACATGGTGCAGTTGTGCACAGCTGGTGTGCCTCTCTGCGCTCTTCATATGGATGCAGCTAGCAGAGAGACCACACTGTACCTATAAGAGAACCTCTGCATCTTCATAAAGATGTTCACAGCCTAGTCTGTTCAGATGTAACTGTTTCAGTCTGTCACACCTTCACAAGATACTTAAACTAGCGAGAGACCTCCAGGCAGTAACTGCACCACACCTTGAGACCACAGAAACAAATTTCCCTTGGTTCTTTTTTTCATGCTTTTCCCTGTGAGCACAACTTTGATAGACCAAGAGGTGGCACAACAGGTGTGTTAAAAACTGCAATTCAAAAGTAATCTTGGGATTAGCATGTTTAACAAATCCCAATCCCTGGAGTTTAAATGAAGTAAAAACCTTGAACAATAGCATGTATCTCTAGTCTATGGAGAGGTTTGGGTTGAGTTTGAAGCTTCAGCATTTATTGTAACTGCTTTGCTTCCTACTATTTCCTGCACTTAACTAAGAAGATTCAGTTAATGAGGGAGAAGAGCCTCATATTGTAAAACTTGTTCTCAGCTGGTTCCTAATCAGCATGCAACAACCACAGGACAGAACAGGGAAGAATTGTTTTTCCATTGTAAAAGTGAGGGTCTTTGTTGCTTCTACGTCTGCCAAGCAAGAGGGGTAAACAGAGCCTCATTCAAAATCTCAGTTTGATAGCTCTTCACTCCAAATCTGCAGTGTTGGGGTAAGTTATATCCATCGACTGGAATAAAAGGGCATACAGTCTCATTTCCTTCTGTCAATCAGGGTGACCGCTGCTCATGAAAAGCTCTACCTCCCTGCTTTGGCATGCTGCTTAAGGTCAGATACCCAGGAATCAGAGAAAACCACAAGAAAAAACAGAGATACTGGACTTTTTCCTTCCTCTTTCCAGTTACTGCTCTTTCAACTGTCAGTAATTTCAGCACTGCAGACTGTCTAAGTGAGGACATGAGTAAAGTAAGTTTTCAGTGTCCTGATCCTTCTGTTTCCTGGTATCATTCAGAGCGGACTTGATTTCCAGTGTCAAGCAAAGCAATCTCATTGCTGCTCTGATCCACTCTCATGCACTATCATCCAGAACACAACAAATCCCAGCCACGCTGCTTCCATCATCTTGGCACTGTGGCCCTACAGGCACAGCAGAGTTTCCTTAGGCAGAGCACCTCTTCTCGGGCTTTCTTCAGTACCTCTTTTTCCTTCTCAAGTGTAGTAAAGGAGTCTGGATAATGAACCCCAAAGAACTAATTCACAGTAGTTTGCTTCAGGAGGCAGAGTGATTAAAAAAGACTGAAAAGCTTATACAGCAGCTGCCAGCCCAGCAAATAGAAATGTTCTCCATACTAAAAAATGTGGAGTGCAGGTTTTAGAGCTCCTTGACAACACAACCCTCTATGGAATAGAATGAAACAAGGACAATACAAATACAAGTTAGTCCACTGCTGTAGTTAAGACACTTCCTGCAACAGAAGCAAAGCAGAAATAAAAAAAATTAAANCCCAGCCACTAGACACCCCCATCTCTGTTCTCATTTAGCCCAGATAAGTCCAGTCTTCATCTTTCCTCTGAGGAGCCTGTCTTACTGGACTTTATTCCATTCTGAGCATGTCACAAAAAATTCTCCAAATAGTAGTGTAAACGAAGACCATATTCCCTACCTTATTTGACTCTGAAGGATTAAGTCTCTTACCAGATGCACTTCTGATGTGGTTTATTCTTAATCAGTCTGACATTGCTTTGATTTTACTTCCACACCTGCCTGATCTTGCACTGACTTGTCTTCCTGTGGTCTTGGTGTTAAAGCTCCAGCCTTCAATCCTTTTCTAATTTATATGCTGTTAACATGTTCTTAAAACATCTCCAGTTAAGGAAAGGTGAGCTCTCTAAATCACAACTTACACTCTTTGAAATTTTGTTAAGGTCTGTCATGAATGAATTTTAGGTCCATTTTTTAATTATCTTGGGTAAGTTAGAGGTAGGAAACCAAGTGCTATTGTTTACTTGCACTAGCTTGGTTACGTTGGAACAGATTTGTGTCAAGTTCACTGTGTTAGAGGAGCAACCTAAGGCTATAAAACAATTTGATTCTGTTTCAGGGCACATGAGCTGCATGTCACCCAAGGAGAAAACAACGTGCCAGTAGCTGATGAACTCAGAGCCTCTACTCTCTGACAAAAGCTGGCACCCTCTGTGCATTCAGATGCAGCTTCACCTTTGTATGCCACAAAGAACAGGTACACAGTACCACTGGGTGGGTATACCCTTCCATTTGTGTACCGCTTTTCCTGTTTCATCTCCAACTTCATTTTTTCAGGCAGATGTCACTCACCCATGTTTTTCTTTCTACCTTGCATAATTTCCTCTTCTCCTCATCCATCTCTGCCATTATATTTTTTCTTTGTTTCATCCAACAGCTGAAATGAACTCAATTTTCTCTTAGAGACCTCAGTGCACTCATTCCCAGGAGCTGAATAGATTGTAAGAGAACTATACTACTTCCCAAACAGTCATTCACATTTCTACAGTGCCTTCTAGCTGTGCACCACAAAATGCTCTGAAAAGATGAACTAAATCAGCAACACTGCCTTTTTGAAGGCAGGAGTACTAGCCCCTCTCCTAACTAGGTGAAACTGGGCACAGAATGACAAACTGATACCTCCAAGACAGGCCATGCAATCTTGAGGCCAGACTTGCTATGCAACCTACCATTCTTAAAAAAGTTACCTGCCTTGCTGTGATCCTGTGCTCCTTTCACTTTGCTTTAAAACTCCTCTGTATTTGACTTAGTTTCTATAAATTCATGTAGTTTTAGAGCTCTGGATACCTAATTTCTTTGCAATTGTCAGCTCCAAAATGTTGCAGTGTTTCAGAAAAAAACACAGGGTTCTGTAGAAATATTTGAAAATATGAAGCTTATAAGAAAACTTTACTTGAAAAAAAAATCCTATGGGTAAAAACTAGCAAAACTCATCAAGAGTATAATCCCCCTGACCCTGCAGCCACTGAGTGGCTCTTCCCAAGGGAGGAGACGCACTGAAGTTGTTGGATTACACCATGTACTTGCTTCTCTCTTGCTGGGAAGACAGGTGACCTCAGTGTTTCATAGTGTACTAGTGCTCCAAGGGGAAGGAAGTTATTCATTCTCATTTCTGAGTTATGACTACCTTGGCTGTGACGTAATTGAGGAAGCTTGTCAAGCAGAGAAGGGAGAAAAAAAGATAAGGGCATGGGGTGACTAAGGAGGTAAACGTGCAAAAAAGTAAACAGTATTACAAAACCAAGCTGCTATCCAGACAGCACTGCCAGAGAAGAACAACTTGTCCATGAACCTTGCTACCACAAGGCTCTCATGTCTTCTGCATATCTATATTTCCCAATCCTTCTACTTCCCTGCCACAAATGTTACCTGTTTGACTGGGTAAGAAGCAGCACAGGTCACAGCTCATTTAGAGCATGAGTGCTGACAGCAACATTTGTAGATCATAGAGGTAAGATAAGATCTTACCTCAAACTTTCCCTTTGCCTGCTTCCTTGCAATGAATTTTAATGATGTTTTTTAGGTTCTTACCATCAACTTCTACTTCTGATGAATTCAGTTGAAATTTAAAATGTATTGTTGAAATTGCAGAGATGGATGGGCAAGGCATAAGTCTCATATTCACATGAAATTTCCTGTTTTCCATTTCTCTTTAAAATCTTACATTGATCCTAGAAAAGTGATTCTTTACCTGTTTCTTTCTATAATGTGAAACAGCCAAGCAGAAAACAGGAGATGGCAGAAAAAGAAGGTGGGGTAAAGGGAAAACAATCAGCTCCCACATTAGTCTTTAGTAATTTTGTCAGTCCATTAATTATTGTTTAGCTATCTTTCCTGACACAAATGCCACTGATGTCAACATACAGTACACAGTTACCTCAAGTCAGATGTAGACACCTCCTAAATAAGAAAACCACAGCTAATCCTGGAATGAACCCTAAAAGCTGTTAAACCATCAGTGGTTTTGTCTTCCACAGATTTGGCAAATTATTCAGTCTGGTAGCTAATAACATTTCACAGAACTGAAAATCTCTAGTCTTGTTAGCTTTCAAAAATGGAAAAACTGTGAATGGTAGGGCAGTCACTGTGGCATTTTATCAGTTTTTGTTACAAGAGTAATAAAAGTTGTTAATGAAAAGTGTCACCCAAGGAACTTGCTTTCTTATTTGCTGTCCGAAGCCCAGAGACATACCTGTCATCAAGGAGGTGAGTAGTTAAACAGAAGAATTTCCGGACTGCTTCCTCAAAATAAAACCAAAGTATGTTACAGTGTAATATTGTTTTCTTTTTCATTGAGAAATTTGAAATATTACTTCTCAGTTTGCAAACAGCCTTTTCACTTAATTAATAATGTTCTGGAAAAATGACATTTTGCCTAAAACCTGCAAGGAAACATAATTTCACTTTTTAATCTGTCCTGTTATCTCACTCATACATGCTGTGAAATGCACTGTACTGCAAGTCCCTGTCAGGCCAACAGCTCAAGGTTTAATACTCGCAAAAGTGTTGTTTATGTGTGATAGATATTCACTCAGTGTGCCCCAGAATCAGTCCTATAGACACTATTTACTGCCAGTTTGATGGAGCATTTGTTATATGTTGCATCCAGCTGTTTCTCTCCATCAGTGGCAGTGTTGTTGATGGAATACCACTATATACCTGCTGTCTCCCCTTGGCTGTGGTATCAAACTGTTTCCATTCACCAACAATTCTCTGACCATAATAAACAAAATTAAACCTCTTCAGCCTGATTACTGCCCAGAGCCGATGAACTTTATTTTCTGCCAGATTACAGTTAGATCAAGAAGTTTAAGGTGTTTGCTTTTCAAATGTGTTCAATTTTTTTAAAAATATCTTATTGTATGGAGTCAGAATAGATACTTGAGGTTCGAGGTATAATGTTTCAGTGTCACTGGTCAAGTAAGTTTTAGTTTCGGTTATTTGTTATTACCCTTGATTTGATGAATATATAAGCATTTCCAAAGCAAATGCTTTCTGTATGTAATGGATATTTTTTCCTGAAATACATGGGAATATGTAAAAGGTGGTTTTGATAAGCAGGTGCACCAGCAAATATTTGCTGACATTGCTGTTAGGCAAATACAAAATGTGCAAATCTACAGAACCAGTGATGTAGTTTTAAAAGAAAAAATCAGATGTGCATTTTTTTGCATCATTCAACCTCACATTAGTAATGTGTCTGGGAAGACATAAAACTGAGGAAGCTGAGATGTTTTGTTATACAGATCTTGAGGTCTGTGACAGGCTACTAAGGAAAGGTTATTATATGTCACTGAAAAGGAAATTATTTTTTTTAAGAGCTATTTTTGGGTTTCATTCTGTGCACATGTAAATGATAATTTGTGATCAGCCTGCTTTGTTTGGTCAGTGCTGCTAAAGAACATCCCATGTAATAAGCTTGGCAAAATCCTCAATTAAATCAGGTCAAAGGAGGTCAGGGCCCAGCAACCTTTCCAGAAAGGCACGCCAGACTTTTTTTTCCCCTACAGAGCTAGAGATAAATCACGTACTGCTTCTCAAAGAAGTGAAAGGCTCTCAACTCCCATATGCCCAAAACTACACACTGCCTCTGTGCACAAAAACAATCTCCACTGAAGATGTAAGAGAGAACAGAGAATCCCTGGAAGTCACAGCCATCTTCCAGAATCCCTGGAAATTGCAGCCATCTCCCTGAAGGTACAGCAACTCCCATCTTATGATCCTGCTCAAACCCTGCTGAATGTCATTCAGAAGGGACCTGAGGTATCTGATTCTGTCATAAATAATTACCTGGAGGGACAACTCCTCTTGCAAAAAATACATGGTTTCCACATCTAGCCTGTGGGGTGAGTGCTGTCCTTGGCATGTTCTGTAGTCCTACACACAGTGAAATCCAATTCAGGCCTATGCACTTCAGCTTCCTATTTCTGGAAGTTTGGGATCCTAAGTATGAAAACAAAGATATAGTGGCTGACTCATGAATGGAATCAGGACATAGCTTGAGCGGAGCTCCTTACATATGACCTGGGAATCACTCCCCAGTTTATACCCCAATAAATCAAACTCCAATTCTGGTTTACCTTTAGCCTGTACCATTAGAAAACAATTATTTGGAAAATTCATTGTACCATGCACTGAGCAGAACAGTAATGTGTGGGGAAATCCACATTACAAGGATACCTGTGAACTTTGTGACAGATGAGAACATTTCAGCCTCAGCATCTTTTTCAGATGTTACAGCCATATGTGGTAAACCCCTCAGATGTCACCATAGGAAACAAACAAAACACTGCTAAGCCTTGATTCAAAAAACAAGGAGACCAAGATATGATGTAGACTGTTAATGTGGACTATAATAGTGATAATAGATCTAAACAAAAACCTCTAAACATGGCTAAACATGAAAGGTGTCCTTCTTGTCATATTGTTTTCTAACACTCTTTAAACCTTCACAAAAACTGAATTAAGATGATAGCAGTTTGGTGGCACTACATAACACTTCTCTCTCTTAAAAACTGGACTTAAATCTACCCTGAAATAGACAAAATAGGAAGCAAGCAGTCACTAGTCAGTGGGTAGACTTTCCTGCCTCGTGTTGGTTATTCAGCAGGGAAGCATCTACATGAATCACTGGATCCAAATCAGATTGCACACAGAATGAATGATGCACTGGAAAAGGTAATGGAAGAGGTAAAAGGGCAGCAGATGGGGCTGAAAGAGAAACATACCCTTGAAAATCTTGTAGTAGAAGGGGTCAAAAAACATGGATAGAAAGTTCCTTTTGCAAACAAGGAGATACAGCAGTCATGTCTACTTCAGGCCATTCATGAACACTAAAATATTAGCAAATGATACTCTTAAATGCTAGGAGAGGCACAGAATATTATTAAAATTCACATTAAATCTGAACAAGATTCTCATTTGTCTTAATTTTGCACTCTCACCTATTTTGCTACTTTTCTGACTTTCTGCTGGGACAGGTTGGAGAAGCAAACAAGCAGAATCACTACTTGCACAGGCTGAAAGGGAAGTTGACCTTGATGGTCCCACACCAGGAAGGCAGAACTAAGTAGCAGTCATCTTACCTGAAGGGAGACAGGTAGTCCATTTCTCTGCAGTGAGTTCCCAAGGAAAAGTGAAAGCAGGGATTCTGGCCAGATCCTCAGTGCCCTGAGCAGCATATCTTCTGCTGACTCTGAAGCCCACATTCAGATGTCTATTTCTGCACATCACAGGTACGCTTCAAATTCATAGTAGTCTGCTATCATCTCTCCACGCTCCAGTTTAAACCTACAGTGAGGAAGCACATAACTCCCTTAAGGCAAGACTGACAATGGTTAATCCAGTACAGCTAAACAAGATACTTTCAGGGAAGAAAACTACCCTTCAGTGAACATCTAGGTACAGAGCAGAGGCCTTCTACCACCACTCTGTCATGTACCTTGGTCAGTGTGAGAGGCTTTCTGTAGAGTCCTTTAGAAAACAGAGAAAGGTGTGAACATCATCACACCTCTGGCAAACTCCATCTCATTCAGTTCTCTTCTCAACCTCCTTTTTTTGTGCCTTTTGTCTTTCATGTTCTCTTGGCCCTCACTCCAGTGTTCTGTGGCGAGTGCTAGCACAGTCCCCAGAAGTAGATCATTTACCTTTGTTTCTCTATAATCTGCAGCAGCGAGCTTCAACTACCCTCAGGCAGTTTCTCATTTACCTGCCAGGCAATAGCACAGTGTGACCAGGTAAGCTGAGACAAGTATACTGAAAATGACAATATTACAGTACTTTTCCAATATGACAAAGGAAAAAAAGAGACATTATTCAGAAGGAGAAGGAAAGAGGTGTAGTGCCACTACTTATGAAAATTACATGAAGCAAGAAAATGAGAATTCTTGCTAACGTTATGCATACTTTGAAACTCAATGCACTCAGCTAAAATGCCAGTTTCTGGTTTAATATGCAGACTGGAACCACAGAAGAAATTGCATTGTGAATTATTTAAATTACAGTATACTGTGCTAGAACAAAACACTTCCACTCTCAAGCAAATGTTATCTCCTAACAATATGAATCTTAACCAAGATAAACTTCCTTTCATGATATTGAAAAAGAAGATTTTATCTCTAGCATCCCACACCAAAAAAGATACAGCTCAAACAGCAAAGGAGGTGTCTTCCACCCCAAAATTCTCTGATGTTATCTGCTTAAAACAAAAACTCCATCCATGGCACACTTCAGTCCCTCCCCTTTAGAAACTGCATAACCTTAGGAGATCAAAACTGATGGCCTTTCTTAGAATGAGACAGCACATGTGCTAGGGAGAACAAATTTCCAAAAGTATTATGGACAGTGCTACAGATCCTGGTTATCTCCTATCAGCATGCACTTCAGCACACTACTAACAGCCATGCCACAATGTACTGAATCCACAATCACAAGTGCAACTTATTCTTTAAAAAACATTTTTGCTAAAATCACTTCTCAGAATTTCAGAAATGGTATTCAGTGGTCCCAACTAATGAAAATATCTGTGATTTACTGCTGTGACTGGATACAGTGACACAACTTGACAATACCACAAAGACTATTTACATCAACAGACAAGGCAAATTCAAAGAACCTTGTACTTTTCTCCTTTGTTACTCCTTCACTGACTGTCCAGTCACATGCTGCCAGACTGATTGCTTACCAAATCTTATTTTAAAGCTACTCATATTGTTTGCAGATATCACACTTACAGTGTACATTAGAAGGTTTATACGTACCACCAAATAGGACTACAACAGCATGGTTTATCTGGTCATTGCCACTGAACAAGAGTTTAGCACTATGCTCACAAAATATGGCTTTAATTTCAAAAGAAGTGGTTGGCCTCAAAGAAGACACACACTAACGTTTTTTTAAGATACTCAACTAACAATGAGATTAATGAAAATGAAATTGGTTTGCCAAAGTTGCTTCATATTCGTTATAGGGTTCCCTAAGATGTATTTATTCTATTCTGATCAGACAGAACAAATGCCAGAACAAATTTTAAATACAAAAAGTGAAGTAAGTTTTATGAAGAATATATCAGAAAGCTGTGAGACCTTGAAAAAGTGCTTAGAATGATCACAAGACAATCCTATGACACATTCCTGCAGGTAACATGCATCTAGCTGGTTTTACTATGGAGGGCTTTTTTATGCTTACCAAAACTGGGAATGAGAAAGACAGGATTTATATTGACTAAAGACTTTAATATAGCTGTATCCCATGCAACTTGAATTTTTTCAGTGGAACCCTGCAGATAACCTTAAACCATTCCATTTAAAGCAGGTTGTTGGCTCAATGGCAGCCAGTGGCTTTAAAAATTACATAACACAGAAAGTCTCCTCATGGCTATGTCAGAGACCAAATGCATTCTCTCCCTCTCCAAGAGAGCCAAGCACTCAAACATAATCCCAGGAAATCACGTTGTTTACAAAAAATGCTGTCATCTCCACCAACACTTTGCAGCTCCCCCTAGGTGTGGCTGGACGCTTCTAAATGAAGTCACTGGAAGCACAGGCATGTCTGCAGAGTTGCAATGTGCTTTTCTGATATCAAACACCCTGAAATAAAAGCAATACATGAAGACAATGTCTCTGTGCTCCACATTTCATACTAAGCATCCAGCTGCCAGTATTACTTGAACCCTCTATTTGCCTGCCCAACTGGAACACCCTTGTCTTGCACCAACTGAACATAAAGCTTGCAAGCTTGAGATCTGTGGCAGCTACATCACACAGACTCGCCAGGTTCTGTGTCCTGAGCATAAGCTTCCCATACTGTGCTGCTTCATGCTCCTGAGCAGAGGTTCAGATGCCCCCACTGCTGTTTCAGCTCCAAGACCTTCTGTGCAAAAACAGTGCATCTTTAAATCCAGAGGTTACCAAAATCTGGTGCCAGCACATAGAAAGGGGTGGAGGCAGTAGCTCTGCAGCCCATCTCAGAGTACTAGCCTAAATCTGTGATAAAGCCTGGGATTTAGGCAGGACTTGGTTTGCATGAAGACCTGGGAGGGAACTCCCCTTCTACTGAAACTGCAAATCTTTCCCACACAGCATCCCAGCTCCTGCCCACACACGGCGTTGGTCTCTTGAAGCCTCAGACCTGGAGGGATCTGCCTTTCTCTATCTCTTCAGGCCTCCAGAAGTTTTCCTCCCCCACTTTTGGCACTAAGCCTGAAATGCAGCTGTTCCACAGTAATGCAACAGCTCCTCTTTCCCTGCTCCTCCCTTAGCTCAGGCTGATATCAGACGTCAGTGAGTGGATCCCTTCCCAGGAGGAACAGCCAGAGTAATTAAGCACTGGTTCTGCTTGCAGGGATCGTGGCTCCAAAGGGAGACAGTTCAGCTATGCAGACACCAGGAGCCTACATGACTGAAGACATGTACTCCATCAGTGTGTGCAAAGAGTGATAATTAGAATCCCCTTCTGCACTCGATGTATTCAAGCCAGACTACACAGTCTAAGCCTGGCTCAGTCTGATAATTTCCACATTTCTGTGAAAGCAACTAGTCTCTCCCCTTTCATCTCTGAAAGAGATGCTTCTTCCATCTTTAAGCGCCAAAGCTTTCCCTTGAGCATACAAAATCCCAAGGACATCTGTGATGGATTTGGAGATGCCTGAAATTGTATATATACATCTTTTAAATGTTTGTTTGATTACTGGAAGCAATTTATTGTATAAAAACATGGAGTTAAAGGGAAAAACAAGCTGCCTACATCAGGCAGGGAAAAACAGTTCAGTTTCATACAGCTCAGCCAGTTACCTACTACTTCTGGGGAGGGTTTTCACACTCAGGACCATTGGACCCTTTCTTCAGGAGGCACTTCAGAGGCTATGGAGGGGTCTCATCTCCTTTCAGATAATAAAGTAGGTGGGGGAATACTCTAAGACAAGGTTAAAAAAATGCTTTCATGTGATTGTACAAGAGCTTCCTAAAGTCAGGTTAACCTGCTATTCAAGAAGTTAAAACTTGTGGAGGAGAGATCATCTGAGCAGGTTTAAAGGAACATTTCCTAGACTATTCAGGAAGACTATTAAGAGAGGCAGACCTCAGTCCCACCTTCTCTCCTTTCAAAGCTGGGGTTCTCAGTGGACTGTATTTTTTTGCTGATAGGCTTCTAAAGACGTGGTCTGTACTTGGATTTTCTGCTTGTCTTGTTTTTTTGTTCCTCTCCCCCAAAGTTTAGTTATTAGGAAATACATGGTGTTGTTTTATGTACAAGCCTCCTCTTCGATACTCAAAGACCCTGAGGTGGAGGATCTGTAGGGCAATACAAAACCAGGACTGAATAGCTACAGAAGTCCTCTGTGAAGGGCTGCCACCTAAAAGATTTTCTTCTGCAAAAGGCTGACATAAATGACTGAACAGAAGGGCAGAAGAGAAGAGAGACTCAAACCGGGTCATACCATAATTTGTAGTCTCTGAAGGCACCTCACATATTCACACTCTTGCTCAAGATAGAAAAGCCAGTTTCTGTTGCCACAACACCTGTCTAAAGCTCCAGCTGCCCTCCCAAATATCGTCTCTCTCTGGGGCAAATGTGCTCTTCTGTTTGATTGTCTCCCTCTCTGAGACATAAGTCACGCAGCAGAGACAGGAAATTAGTAAAACCTAGCTGGCAAAGGGAAGCCTTGAATAATACCCTGTCCTGCCCAGCACACCCATGCCATCCCACTGTGACCAGACTGCTTTGAACAATGTTCAAACATGTGCTCTGAAAGGGAAGGTTAGATAGCACCTGGCCCAGCATGGGTGAGTGCCCTGGCAGCTGTGTAGCATCGTGTTTGCTGCAGCATGACAGCTTCTTACAGCCTGAGTGCCTGGGAGAAGCAGGGGGAACTAGAACAGTGCTGAGCAAGAGCAATGGGCCCAGAGAGATTACGAAAAGGAGAAAATATCCTCCCACTCTGTCCTCAGGCTCTTCTGGACACTTAGACATATCAGCAACCCCACATGCAGGAAAAAAGAGTGGTGAGTGCAGTCTGGAACCATTTTGTCCCAGGATGATAAACAACTTTCAGACGCTATCCGGGGGATTAACAGAAAGAAATCAGCATAAGAGAAGCTGATAGGGTAAAAACAGTGACAGGAAATAACAACTTCATCACTAACTGCTACCACTTTGGCTCTCCCAAGTGCAGCTTTTCCCTCCTCCACATTTCTCCCCACCATGCATACACTTTTTATTTCACATCAGGATGCAGGTGTGATGGAAAGGAAAGTGCTGCAGGAGAATTCTGCTCGGCTCCTAACAATGGTTTAATCTATTTGACAAGTCCTCCCCCTCAGGCTCTCCCCCGCTAAAAATAATCAATGTTTCAGCCTTTCATGGGAGTTTAACTTTAAAGACTGTGGGATCGGTGATTTATTTCCTCCTTCAGCCAAACATTTTCTTTCTTCATGTGGGAGAACCCATTCTTTCTGCCTTGCACTACCAGAGGCTTTGATAGGTGCTTGATAGCCAGCACATGCAAGCTCACTGAGAGCCACGGGTTAGTCTGGGTGAGGCAGCGGTCAGCCCGGCAGTCCTCAACACTGCTCTGATTGCTCCTCCATAGTTTTAAGGAGCATAGCCACACTAGCCAGGGCAGGCTTGCTCCCCAGCTCCAGGTGCAGTCAGTCAGGTGATGCAAGCAGGGCGACTGCCCCAAGGGCACGAACAGCTATTAACTTCATATTGCTGTGATTTATGAAATTACCAAAGAATAGCTGGTAAGATTGCTGTGGAACTGTTTCTTTCAAGTAATGCAAAACAGCAAATGCTCTCTCCCACGCATGCTATGAGTTCGAAATGTATAGTTCGAAATGCTCCCTCTGCTTCAATTTTTCCCTTTAGCAACGCTTTCAAGGTAAAAATGAAAGGTGTTTAAGTCTACTTCTCCATCAACTGCCCTGTATTGCCCCTAGTGACAGAAGTGCAAAGCAGTGTACATTAGGTTACATAGCAAGGAAGTATAAATTAGTCACATTAATGGGAGAATTTTCAGTCATATGTATATAACCATTATATCAACAACATAGTAGTAGTCTCTCATCTTTTAAAAAACCCCTTTGTGAGTATAGGAGCACAGAATACAGAAGCAAACCCTGACAGGGAACACTTTCTATTTTCGAGTAGAGACCTGGATTCATCCTCAGGAGAGGATGAAATGCTGAAAACAGCAGTCAAGAAAGATTTTAAGCTCAAGTCTACAGTCTTTGCTTCCTCAAGTACAGAAAGTTCACTGCTGCCAATCTGTCTAGTGGTAAAATATTTCTGCAGTGTTTATCTATTCTTTCTCCGTGTCCACTTTCCTGGTATCCTTTCAATATCCACAACTATTACAGGAAGAATACATTCATGATTAATGATCAAATACAGATAAGGTTTAATCATAGATAAGCTGAATACGAAGTCTGGAAAACTGATGTAGGCAGCAAATTTGAGATTATCAGATTTAGGTTATCATGGCTGCTCTAGTAATTTCCCCCCCTTCATTTCCTTTGTAGTTTATCAGCGCAAATCCCACCATTCATGTACTGACAGAAAAAAATATGTTAAGTGATTTATCCAATATTACATGGGCAGGAGTTCCAGTCTCGGGCTTTAGCTACTTGGCTGAATCCTCAATAAGGAGAATGCTCCTTCATTTGATGTTGGCATCTGACTGACTTGCTGCTTGGGCAACCAAGTAACTACTCTGCACCTGCAGGCAAATCCAAGCCTACCTTCCCCCAGTATGCACTTTCTTTGTTGTAACACAACAGCTCCAACCAGAACACAGCCTTACAGAATGCCTTCAAATCTGGTTTCTAAGGCCACCACACTCCATATTAAAAGGTGACTTGTCCTTACTTGACAAGTTATTTAAAGTCCCAGGCTTAATTTTCACACTGCTTATGGAAATAGAGAGAGTTCTAGTTTTCATACACAGATCATTCCAAAATACTTTAGAGTAAATGAAATTTGTTTCAGAGGTAAGATGGGAGAAGAGAGAGTGAAATCTTTTTCTCCACTGCTCTTCTCATTCTTATGTTGCATAATTCTCTTGTGACTTACCCATATCTGAAGGAAAAGAAAGAGGGAATGATCTCCTTCTTCTCTCAGGCAAACAGAAGAAATTTAAAAAGTCTACACTCCTTACTCAGAAGACAAGTCATGCTTTGTGCTTGACATGAAGAAGTAAGAGGCTTTGAGTAGACTGGAGCTGGATCTGCTCCTCAAGAGAAAAGTGCCTGCATGTCATGCTCTAGCTGCTGGCCAGCCATATTTGCAGACGTCCGGAGGTGAGTATGAAGACCCAGAGGGGAGGAAGGGAAATACATGGGGAATTAATTCAAGGAAAGGAAATGGCTGGAAATGAGTGACCATTTTCTTATTTAAGACACCTGTGAACATGTGTCTGCTGGATGACTAACATGAAACTTTGTGGCTGTATCATTGCAAATCATATGTCAATATGTGACTAGATGAATTGGGTCCCTTCTACAGTGAAGAAAAACTCTACTTACCTAAGCCTGTTGGAGCCTGGATGAGTGAGTTTTGCCCTTCGTGCTTATATTCAACTCTTAAGCCATTTAAGTGCATGGCAAATTTTAACTTTCTGTGCGATCCTTTTTTGATGACAGATAAAATTTCTCAAATGCATGTTCCTAGACCAGTGGTTTGGGTAACAGTTATGGTTAAAGCTAAGAGGAATAAGGGGACATTAGGAGCCATTTCCAAGCGGAGGTCCTCTGTTCCTACATGGTGTTCTCATGCCATCTAGTGGTGTCCAGAGAATGACAGTAAACTTAGTGGAGCACTTCATGTTTTTTCTTTTCAAATAGAAGCAGCTGGAGATTAAAAGATGATTGTATACACAAAAGGTCAAGGGAAAGCTCATTCCGTGTGAATAGACTTACTCTGAAAAGCTAAACAATAGAACTGAATTTATGTATCCAGCCCTTAGAGAGCAGAACAGGAGTGCCAGGTAAGGTATGCAGTTCATAAAACAACTGAAGAAAAGAAAGATTATTTAAAACATTATTTACTCTTTTCTTACAAAAGGTATTTTAATTCTGGGCCGGAATACTGGTCTACAGGCAACACTGACTCCTATTATTACATCAGTTGACTCTGAATAATCCGTACAGAATATAGTATTTCTCTGTTCAACAGCTCACTCTGCTCTCCTGGATCAAAGGGGCAGAAAGGAAACACATTCCTCCCATGAGAGAGGGCTGCTGCATGACTGTGCAGGTGAAAACCCACAGCCTTCAGTCAAGAGGGACCTTCATGCTCTAAAGGAACATTCCATAGGTAGCAGACATTTGTGCAGAGGATATTCCACCATTCATGGGTAATCTCCATGCACATTGTCATAAATCAGACACATTTAGTTCAGTCTACCCTGACCCTACACTGAGATGTAAAACCATAAAGTGGATACCCACAGACAGCTGACAGCACAGAATTACAAGCAAGTGAATTCTGAGTCAATCTTTGATCCAGATCTGGTTGCAAATGTTCTATATTTGACTCTTGCAAGTGAACGTGTAGCCTTCTCCTACAGAACATTTGTTCAGTGTTAGTTAGAAGTCAAGCTGCATTGCTCTGTATTGCGGGTACACCCAATTTTGTAACACTGCAGTCTCATATGGAGGGAGCACTGTGCTAGCTAATTACAGCATCAATTATAAACTGTTTTCAGTTGCTAATCAAATGATCCACGGAATATCAATTATGTGCTAAAGAAATTCACAACTAATCCCAAATAATTACATTCTTGAACTTTGCGATCTGTTCATCAACTATCTAGTAAATTTAATCAGAAAATAATATTCACAGACAGTGTTATTCACTTGGATTTGCAAGAAGGGAAGTACGTGCCAGATTTCCACTGACAGTTAAAATAGACAACAGTTGACAGCAGTTTGCTGTAACCTTTGTTTATTAGCTCATTCATACTTCTACTTGTGTTCTGTCATCTAATTATAAACAGATAATATAACAAATCCATCTAAAAGAAAGACACAAATTTGGGAATGAGAATCACTTATTGTTGCATATCTAACAAAGTTCAGGTGCTATATCCACACAAAGAAAAAAAAATCACAGTAAAAATTAAGATCTTGCCACTGACCTGTGCTTGCTGTTTTCCTAGTTCTTCTACCAGCTCAACAAACTTTGCATAGTACTCATACTTTTCTCTGTCAAATGTTTCTGCATGTGTACTTCAAGTATAAATTTACACATCCTTTAAACAGACATAAGTTACATGTGGGAAACTCTGAACTCACCAGCTTTGCTAATGCTGTTGCTATATCCTTAAAAGTCTTGCATCTTGGTCACACTAAGTTGAGGAAAGTCAAATAATTTACTTCTGTGGGCTGACCATAGTCTGGAAAAACTGGTATTTCTACCCTATTATATACTGGTATATTCTACCCTAAACTGCTGCACAGTGAAAGCTGGTAAGACATGAAGCGTTACCCTGTGTAATGCAAGAGGCTAAGATCTGTGTCCAGAACACTAACACAGACCTGAGAATCATGCTATAGCTCTGGTCCTTTTTGCAGTAAATTCTCCATCAGGTATTATTTGATATTAGAGAACAGCAGCTATATAGAGAGACACAGGCTTGAAGGTTAGAATCAAAACACCTACCTGTATGGCTTACATGTCAGCTTTTGTTCTGAATCTAGTCAGTAAGAAGACAACCCAATGCTCAGGTAGGGAAGTCAAGCCTGTGAGCATACAAACAACATGGATCCAAGCAGATCAAGCTACTCCTCTGAGATGCTAAGTTGAAGAAATTCAGTTACTGTAAACATAGTCCAAGTAACCTTAGAACTTCCAAAACACTGAAGTAATCAAACTCATGAGATGTTCAGTACCATCTGGTTAGTATTTAATGCTACTTTTTGTGTTTCTACTAAAGAAACACCATTCTCAAAGCTCAAAAGGTACCTATAGCAAAGATATACTGTGATATGACAAATGTGAAATGAAGGACAGAAAAGAAATTGAGGTCAAGAACATGAGAAACTGGATAAACAAGAAGCAGCATCATGAATGCACTTAAGTTGCACCAGGTAACAGGGAGAAGCAGTCATTGAAGGTCATCCTGTTCCTACCTTCTGATAAGAAGCAGGACACTTTTTGAGTCCTTCTGGCCTTACAGCTTTTTTCCTAGCCTTAATTCTGTACCTTCCAAAACCAGCAATGTTTGGTGTTTTCCTGAGATTTCCTTCCTGGGAAAGTGGGAAAACTCCAGCCACCTATGAGGCACCTGTCTGTATCACATGAGACAAGAACAATTCTGCTGCACCACATTCTTCATCTATGCTTTATATGCGCACATGTACCTTTTATACATGCACACATACACATGCTCGCACAGCCACAGTCACAACAAGAAGTCTCTATCTGCTACCATCCATTGACCACCTTTGATTTATGATGCTATTGCAGCAAACTGAGACATTCAAGGCACAATATATTTAAGGTTTGTGCATCACATTTGTCTGTCAGATCTCACTGAGCCCCAGAAATGAGCCAATAAGTCTGTCCAACGCATAACATATCCTTACGCTGAAACACAATCTGGAATCCTACATATAGATGATCTGTTGTTGCCTTAACATATTGGAAATACAATTTCTTGTTTCAAGGGCAGTCTGAAATACAGTTCAGCATGAAACAGATCCTAAATTCCTTTCAAGTGATTACACTTGCATATGCTGCTTTGGTCTCCAAAGCAGTGAAAGGAAATAGTCACAATTCTTTTCATGCTTTTTGAAAATTAATCAAAATGAGTCAGTATTTCCAGTGGCTTTTGATTTCTAAATATATAGTGTATTTCTAAATGTTTCAATTATTCATTTTAAAGTTTGGTTTTCTTCCCTTTACACTACCAGCTACTACTAAAGTTAATTGATAATTCAACCTACTTTAAACTTGAGGATTGTCTTACTTTATACCATTTTGCAAAGCTCTGTAAAATATGTGATTACTTAACATTTAAATTTATAAAGCCACCTATAACTGTCCAACATTCTGTTTATTGATTATACCACCTTTTTGCTTTTACCCATATTTATATTTCACTGAATTAAAAATTATTTTTCTCCCATCATGTGCTCCATTTTCATTTTCCAATAAAAAGTGAAATGGAGACCAAAATTAGAGAATGATATGCTGTATTGTAATAAGTCTATGAAGTATCCTGAGAAATAAAAGGCCCTATACTGAAGAGGATTGGTGCCACAACTGTCATCACTCGTTAGTGGCTTTTGCACATAATTCCAGGAGTGACACAGATTTTTCAATAGTCATGTAATCTCCTGAAATTCAGTCAGGTCTAAATTTCATGCATTCCAGTTTATAAACGGGAACAAACATATTGGCCAGCATAGGATAACTTTTTTCTTCTCAGCTCTTTGACCCCTATATGTGGACACTTATGCATTGCCTAGTAGCTGTGGCTTGTCTTGCTCTGCTCCTTTTTTCCTGTCATGAAGTGCACTGTTACTGAAAGCAGCCTGATATCTTGAGACTGAAAAAGGGGTGACTTACATCACATCTCATGTTTATTTGCTCCAGGAAGGCAAAACCAGGGGGGTTTTGTTACCCCTTCCACCTGGTAATACTACTTGCAGAGAGATGTCTTTCACGGCAAGCTGCTAGGGAACATATTTCACTTTACCTAAGAGGGGTACTTGGCATTGATCACACAGAGAATTGGCCATGACAGCCTTCTGCAGGCTGAATGAATAATTGCCATCCCTATGAGTGAGGTAAAGGAACAGTTTGAAGATGCTAAAAGCCTTCTGACATTTGGACCATTTGCACTACAAAAACGATGACACAAAGTTGTCATTAAAATACAGTGCATATTCTATAGACAGATGTCCCTATTGAATAACCAATGGAAAAAAAGTCAACCTGTAAAAGCAGATACTTTCTTTGAAGTGTATCTGTGACTATTGTGGGTCTGTACAACTGTGCTTGTCTTTGACTCCCAGGATATACACTCTGAACTTGATATTTGCAAGGGGTATTCCTCAGGAGAACTTCACCGACACTGTCACATTGTAGGGCAAAACTGTCTAACTCTGGTCTCACCCTTTCAAGCTGAGCCACTTGTGATCTCGGTTACAAGAACTTACCCTCAGGCACAGGATAGCTCCTCATAAAAAGCTCCAAGTACTTCATTGTTCTCCTCTTGAAAGTCCTTCAAACTCCTCCTCTCTGAATGCTATGTCTCAAAAAACTTGAGGTTATGGTCATTATACATCTCGCTGATCAGTATTGTTTTCTCAGGTCTTAGGTTGTGTCACCTGGGTCTTGGACTGCCTTTGTTGTTTCTACCAGAACTAGTTCAACTCAGTTACAATCTTCTAGGTAAAGTTAATAGTGATTACACACGGAAAACCTGCAACAGGATGTGCTTTTTAACTGGTAACTTGCTGCTGCACTGATTCAAGCTTCAGTGACTCTCCTCTATCTTAAATTTGAATGGACTTGTTGCCCAGCTTTCATGCCATTAAGTGTTCTCATTATTTACACTCCACAGACACAGGAGAGTCCTGTCCATATGAGCAAAGACTTGACTCTCATAGATGTCTGACATCAGTAATGTTAGCCAAAAAAATAATTAAATGCCTTGAGAGTTCTGAGTCATGAGAATAATGTCTGTTTTGCTTCTGCAGTTCTTACTTTGACTAAGCTCAAAGTAAGTGGAAATCTTCAAATAAATACAGCAGCTAACTTCTTCCTAATGATCTCCATGGAGGTCTCATCAGTGGCAGCAATATCAAGCCAAGGCTGAGCCCTTCTGGAAACAAAAACTTCTCAGGACTTGCATGTGCTGGCAGAATTAGCTTTTGAGTTTTTATTTCTTTCAAGTGTTTTGCTGGGAGCAGTGGATTAGTGCTGTGAATTCATGTTCTGTCAGTACCTGGCATTCCAATACAGCTGATCCTGCCTTGGAGTGCAAGCTGGATTATTTCTCAAGATTCATTTTTCACAGGTACAGATCTATGTAGCAATTAAAGAAATAAATCAATCAGATGCTGACTGCACGTCTACTTGCTTAAATATCTCTGAAGTTTTGCAGCTTAATCAGAGCAAAACCACAACCTGAGGTGGAGGCTTGCGTGCATCTGTTAATCTGGGGTACAAAGCATCACATTAGTACTTCCTCACACCCTGAAACTGTTTTATTTTATCGTACTTGTGTAAATTTATATGGTAAGAAATGCTCAAATGCACAGCTGATAAACTACAACTGTGCACCAGCTCAGCCTCAGTAACTGGGCATAGTTATTTCCATCAAATGCAAGATAGCAGCACTTAGCTTTAAACTATTTGCAAAGAAGCTAAATACTGATAATCTGCATATTTTCTTCAAGCAGAGAGCTGTGCACTTAGATAGTTACTACAGCCCAGCTAGTCTATATGAATCTTACACTCGATCACATAGGTGAGTTCTAAGCTATGAAGGAAATGGACATATATACCAGTGTAACAGTGTCCTCAGAATTCAACTCACTAAGATTAAAAAAATACTTACTTTCAAGCAGAATCATTTGTGTTCTGGCTCACCTGGCTGGAAAGGAACATGGTGGAGTGGATAAGATGCTGCTGCTCCAGGAGTAATACTTCCCTGCTGCACTTCATGGCCAACTGGATTTTTAATGAAGCACCACGTGAACTGCAATAGCTTACAGCTCCATGTTCAAGGGCATACTGAAACCAGTGCCAGTTTAGTCATCCATGCACGGGGAGTAGATGGGCAGTTTGCCATGGTTCCAACAACATGTGATGCTTTAATCTTCTGGGTTGTGATGCGGCCCACCATGTTGCACCTGACTTCAAGCGTGTTTGTCTGGCAAACTTCAGACAGTGAGAATCCTTGAATGCACACAAATTCGTCCACATAGTTCAAGTGTGAAAGATCCCAGAAATGGGGAGACCCGATTGCTGTCTGTAGCTACCTGATTGGAAGACATAGAGAAGATGAAGCCAGACCACTTGAGGATGTATAGCAACAGGCCAAGAGGCAACAGACACAAGTTGAAATATGGGTAACTCCAATTAGATAGCAAAACCCCATTTCTTTACCTTGAAATGGTACAAATACCATTCAGGTAACTCCAATTAAGTGTAAAACAATTTAAATGTCAACCTTTTTTTTAATAATGTGCTGGATAGAAAGTTTTGTTTTAAGTAAAGATGGTGCACTTATTAAAGGACTGTTGAAATTACAAGTAGGCTTGTCACAGCAGGAGCTCTAGCATGATTTGCAAGAGACTGGAGTATCAGCAGCAGCTGAAATACTACTGATGTATTTGTGATTGAATGAGCATTTGTATTGGGCAGAGGGAAAGAAAAAAGGAAAGAGGGTTATTTTACTTACGTTTCATGATATAAGAAGTGCTTTTCTGGATAGAATCTTTCTGATCTAGTAGATGGGAAGGCTTGAGTTTTTCAACTACTATGTGTATATTAGTTTCCAGAATTGACACATGGGGAAAAAGACACCATTAATCTTCTGCAGTGTAAAGAAGTATATTGGTATATACCGATGGTTGTTACTTTGACAAGTTTTTGTGTATCTTTCATCTGATTTAGTTCTTTACTTTTTAATTATGAAACCATACTAGAAATAGTCTTATATACAAGCTCTTGCTGTTTGAAATTGAATTAATTTACAGATTCATAGAATGGTTTGGTTTGGAAGGAACCTAAAAGATCACCTAGTTCCAGTCACCCTGCTGTAGGCAGAGACACCTTCCTCTAGACCAGGTTAGACTTCAGACAAGGAGCAGCGAGTTAACTCGAGCAAGCCCCAAGGACGGCTGAAGGCAATTTGGCTGAATTTGCCTGAAGTTAGATGCAGCAGAGACCTGCAGGAAGTACATCTCTCTGCATCCCGAGCCGGCGGGTCCCGCGGCCCCACGAGGGGGCTCTGCCCGCGCAGGGATCGCTTCCAGCGCGCAGCTTTCGCTGGCGCCCCTGCACATCCCGCTTCTGGCAAGGAGCATTGTTTTTGTGGGAAGCAATATCCCTAACTATCCCTGATTTGGAAACATCTCTCACGTGCCAGGGTCTGTGAAGCGGTTTAAATTTCAGGGGGTTAAACTGCTATAATATAAACGGGGTAACCAGAATAGTAGGTCTCTCTGGGCTGCTTCCAGTGGAAGCAGCAAATACAGGCGGCACGATTGATAGCTACCATAGCATCGAACTGTGCCTGGAACATGTATAAATAAATGGTAACAAAGAAATTGCTTGGACGCCTTATTCCTACTACATTTCCCCCAACCTAAGACACTCACAGCAGTAATAGTTTAAGAAAGCCTGGTACAGACAAGATATTTGAGATCAATCAAGTGGGGAAATCCTACCATATATGAGAAAAATAGCATCCTTCTATGCAGAACACAGTGAAAGGGAAGGGGCATTTTAACAACACACACTGACCAAGATAAGACAGCTGAGTTTGACCTCTTCATATCTTTTAATACAACCTTCATTAAAATTCTTACATTAAAATAACTGTGTAATGGCAATCTCAAAAGTATAAGGAGAATATATATTCCAGTTCAGGGAAAGATTTGTCCCCACAATGCATGAGAAAAATCAAATGATGAAGGTCATTTAAATGCCATTGCACGTGTTCCCTGGAACAACTGCCTGGTCTCATGGGTAACAGCACCTGTCAAATGCACAGCGCTTGACTGCTCACTGCTGTTAGTAGCACTAAAAGAAATACAGGTGTAGACTGCCAGAGCAACAGTGACACAGGGGGACAATGACAGAAATAGCAATGACAACTTCAGCAGGCTGCTGCTTCCCAGCTAGCAGCAGGGATGCCCTCCTTCCTCCTGCATGGGGCTCACATGACCACCATGATGTCTTCCAGTGGCTTTCTGGTCAGCGCAGGCACCGTAGCATCTTTCTTGGGATAGCCGACAGGGAGCAACAAGAGTAGCTTCTCGTTTGCTGGGCGCTGGAGCAGCACCCGGAGCTGGGGGCCACAGTTGAGGGGTGTGGAGGTCACCGTGTAAAGACCTGCGTTCTGCAGCAAGACAGACAGCAACAGAGTGAGAGTATCTGTGGCGGTTGTTTGAACCAGACCTGTATTCTATTGACAAGCCCAAAAATGCTGCTTTGTTAGATCCTGCTGCAGTCTTTAGAACATCGGATTTACCAACAGCCTCAAGGGTACCATAAAAGATGTTTGCTTTGCTTATGGAGAAGTACAGCATTTCTGCACCACAGCAATGAGACATTCTGCCTGCCATGGCTGCATGCTGCACAGCCAGAGCCTGCCTGCAGTGCTCCATGTAGAGGGGGATCCATGGTCACAGTTAAGCCGAGAGGCAGTTGTGGGAATATCATCCCATGGAGTTGGGGGTTGGACTAGATGGCCTTTAAACCTCTCTTCCAACCCATTTTGCCTCCATACAGCTGGCAAGAAGATGTCTTACAGCTTTGTGAACATTTGCTCCTGCTCGAGAGCTGTACCCCACAGGGAAAGGGGCAGGCACCCCACAGGCACTGCCTCAGAAGTGGTCACAGGAGTCTGTTGTTATGTCTCACAGTGGCCATTGTTCCGACTTATACCAGAACCCCAAAGTAAGTCTATGTATCAGTCCTTCTCTCATAAAAAACAGCAATAATCAAACAACAAAGAGCTGACATTATCCAAGGTACGACCACATTGCTGAGTTGCTTCTTCAGAGCTGCACACATGGATTTCTGTCTTTCTCTATATGTAATGCAAGCATTTTTGGAGGCTTTTATATCTCCAAGTCAGTCAGGGAGAGGTGCTCAGGGAATGCACCTCTCATGTTAAGTAATCTCTATAATCTTCTCAAGAGGAGAAGAACTAATAGTGGTGGTGCTGAATGGTGCCTGAGGAGCAACAATGCACAAAAGGAAGTGTCATTCAAAACAGAATGGAGGAGAAATGGCAGTGCCTGGTAGGAAATTGGCCTAATACAAGAGGTGGCACCTTGCTGTTATCCTGCTGACGGGCCAAGTTAACTATCAGAATAGCTTTGCTATTTAAACACTTGTGTGAGTACATCAGATACAAGAAGCAGAACTGAGCACTGAGAAACCACTGAGAATATCTAACTGGCTGGTGTCAAACATGCTGAGCTTTAGAAATCAGTTCACTTTTAGAAATGCCTTGGAAAGACTGATTGAAATAGTACAGCCTGTTCTGTGGAATATGTCCCTGGTTTTTTATTTTTTTCCAGCATTGTGTACTAAAAGTGATTTGGTGTCAAGCTGTTTTTTAGGGATTACTGGAAAAAGGGGCCAGTGTGGCACCGTGCAGCCATGCTTGGGGAGTCTGCAGAGCCTGTCAGCCCTGACAGCATAAGGCAGAAACCACATGGGCTGAAGTCTGTGCCGAGAGAAAAGTGACAATTCTGGAAGCTACATTACATTTTTCTTCTTGTTAACCAGTACTGAGGATAGGAATCACCTTCTCGGATTTAGACCTGTGTGGAATAACTTTAAAATTCCAAACTAAGATGTTGCCAGGAATTGGAGTAATCCGGAGGACTGATAATGTTAAAATCTAAATTGAGTTCTGCTCTCATTTGGGCAGAACAGTCTTGGTACATAATCCAAATTAATAAATTGACTCTGAATATGTCAGTTCTGTCAACATACCTGCAGTGCAGCAAGCAGGATACCACAGGCAATAGAAACACTGATTTCATTGTAGTAATGGGTCTTCTTTTTGCCATTTGGAAATCGCCCATACACCTGCTTGAAAATGAGGATCAGATATGGAGCAGTGTCCAAGTACTCTTTGATCCAGTTTGTTCTGCAAAACAATATTTAAGACATTTATTTTGCAACCTTTTCTTTTTCCCATAAGCCACATTTACTGTCTGCAAAGGTACATGCCAATTACAGCTGTAGACTAAAGCTTATAACATTTACTGCAAAGGATTAAGTATTATCAGCTTAAATGAAACATTTCTGAGAAAAAAAAAAACACCAAAATCCCCCAAAACTGGAAAAAAAATAAAATCTTGAATAGAGTTCTCAGTCTTAACAGATTTGGATGAGGAGTTGATGTGCTCACCCTGAAGAGTGGAATTGCATACAAATAAGAGGCAGTTCTTGACCTCTTATCTATGAGCTGGCCTCATGGGCACTTGCCTGTGAGATTATTTAATTCCGAAAATTTTGAAGATTGCTTGTTACCAGCAGAGACAACTTTTTTGTGATTGCAGGGAAAACCACTGGCAAAAAAATTCAAAACTTCTTGGTCCAAGGTCTTAAATACATTTTCATAGCAAAACAAAGATGTTGTTTTGTTTCTGGGTATTTCAGCCCTGTTAGATTTCATTAGACTCCCAGCTTTTTCAATGACAACATATACAATTATGATATAGGATTTAGATAAGAAAATGTGGACTGTTCTCACCCAAAATATAAAATAAATACTGGGGTTTAGTTGCTTGTATAGCACAAATTTTCATCACACCTAAGCACATGAAAAATAATAACAGGAAGAGCAAATCAACCCTACAAAGCTTTGCACATAGGCTTCATTTCAGATGCCAAGACTCAGTAGACATCATCCCATTGACTTTGGAGTGCATTTGGAACGAATAAATATTGCATAATTCAGCACTTGGATAAGGACAAGCCTTGGGGCTACCTCAGCCAGTACCTCAGCTTCCAATGACTTTGGGAGCTTCACTGTTTTGCAAACAACAGGAAAAATCTGGGACAAGAGTTTCAGCAACAGAAGTTACATAGGAAAAAATAATTATGGAGCCAAATTTTTGGAAAATTTTCAAGATGGAGAGCATATAATCCCTTTTACTTGGAAGCAATTCTATGAACCAGCCACCAAAGCACAATTCTACACATATTTGTAAGTTTTTTCTTTCCAAGCATGAATCTTATTAATATAGTAAAAGTGAGAGGGAGGAAAAAAATGGAAAATTATGTAAGTCTTTCCTAGACTAAAACACGGCTCCTTTCAAACACCTTAGATAATTGACTTTTCATACCTCAATCTTTTCAGGTCATTAACCCATCTGTCTCCCATCCTTTTTTTGTAGTTGATTTCCTCTTCTTCTTCTACAATTTCACGAATCTTACGTTTTAAAGATGGATCTTGCACTATCACAAAGGTCCAGGGCTCAGTGTGTGCTCCACTAGGTGAAGTACCTTCATACAAAAACAGGGAAAGGTGAAAACCCAAGAGGGTGTGTGCAGTGAGAGCTGTCAGCTATTGCTTGTGAGCTTTCAGGCTGACCAACAGAACAATGGCAAAGCAAGTGGATGAGACTGGAAAAAAAGGACTGAGACAAGTTCTGGCAGACAATCCCATTCATTTCTTTTTCAAAGAATGTGAAGTTCCATTCAAGGACAGAGGTTAGTTCTTTCATACAGCTGTCTTACAGGAAAGAAAGGTTAAGGATTTGTAAAAATTCCTTTGTGGTTCTTATGATGATGCAGTAACTTGGTGGAATATATGCACATAGTAATCTCATTGCAAAGCATTATACTGAAAGCAGTGTACTGTCTGAATATGCAGCCAACTCTGAGGCGTGATTTTAGCTAAAGGGCAAAGCTAATGGGTTTCAGGGAAACGAGGCTAAGTGACCACCCACAGGAACCTGTCACTGACTGACAAAGATAAGCAGCTGCACAACACAGACATCTGCCATATAGCATACAGGTTTGAGTTTGTTGTCCCAAAGACAGCTGGTGTATGGAGGTGTGCACATATTAAATCTGCACTTGCTCACCCACCAAGACCAGTGAAGACTATTTTAACTACCTAGAGGTTAAAAGCCAGAAGCTGAAGAATACACTATCTGCACAGGTTCACAAATGTATGGGTTAATAAGACTGCTTAGATCTCTCTGGTCCCTCATACACATTTAAAAGTATTTGAAGATCTTGAACATACACAATAGTTGCTTACCTAAGGACTGATTTTAGCTTGAGAAACACTGAATAAGCAGCTTGGACCATCTTTATATATTAAAATGTTTTAATATTGTGAACCTTGCCTCTCCTCAGGTTTGGGTAAAATCTGATGACATTTATGCTTCTCTTTGTTTTTGTTTTTTTTTTCTCTACACAGCCCAAAGCTTTCAGGGTTACTAAGTACTTCATCTGCACGCCAGGCTTGTTCGCTTTGCTGCTTTTGCCAAAACATGCTCAGTGTTTTAATGACTCCTAGTTAATTAGAGAGAGACAGAGACTCGTTACAGTGCAGTAACAAAGCTGCTTACAGTTTTTAAAGGGAAAACAATGCATCTCAAATGCTGAGAATTTTTATATTATTAATCCTGCTAAAGGCTACTGAGCTGTTGTCTAAGGCAACTTGGAATATTTTCGATAGTAGCAGCAGCTGGCTCACAGAATAAGAGAAATAATGAGGGTCAAAACCACTTCTGGCTGAAGTCAATGTTACTAAAGCAGAGATGAGATTAGGCCAGGACATGACAGTAATGATTTGAAACACATAAATTCTCAACAATAACTACAAAAATAATCAATTTCTGACATTCAGTCAAATAACGTTGACCAGGGTCCTCAGCATAACACTCCAGTCATATGCAATGGGGGTCTGGACTGATGCTAGAAGGATTGGAAAAGGTTTTTTGTTCTACCAAAATTCTTTTCCTATAATAACCCCCAACTATTTATGTCAACTGAAATATTTTGCTTGGCTGAGACAATTTCATCGATTTGTTTTTTGGGGGGAACCCAAAAACCAAAACCCACACATGATAATTGCATTTTAGAGCATGTGAAGTACACAGTTTGACATTTTTGAGAGAAAACACTTTAATATTTCTATTTGAAAGATGTCTGACTAAACCATACAGAAATTTTATTTTAAATAACATCTTTTAAAGGTTGAAAAGGAGGTGTTTTGTTTCATGCTGTTGAAATGCTCTTCCTCCCTTATGGGTGAACTGCAAGTACAAAGGAATTGGGAATGCCCTGAACCATTCCGTGATATATAGTTGTTTAAATTGAGTAATTTCTGATCAATCAGTGTGTGCTAATTCCTTCTGGCTACAGGTGAATCTAGTAAAACAGTAAGCAACATGCCAATTCCCTTGACTTTTCCACACCACCTTTTCACAGTTACACAGTTGAACGGCAATTGTGATCCCTTTTTTTCTTTTTTCAGACCTTGAACCACTCAGTACCATACCTGCTGTTCTGATGACATTATCGATAACTTCCCTGGGGACGGGCTCATCACTAAGAAACCTGACAGATCGCCTCTTATTTAGAAGCTCGTAAAATGTCTGTGACCTTTTAATCATTTCAGCCTCAGAGTAGCGCTCCGCAGTGAAGGGGACATGGGCAACATTTTCTTCAAGTCCTTGCCACTCTTCATCAGCCTCTGCAAGAAAATACAAGTGGTTAGGTATTTTTCTGCTGGAGAATGCTGTTGATTTCCTTGGCATTCACCACTGGAATGCACTTTGTCCTGCATTCGCATACATTGCACTTCTGCACCACTGGCAAGGCAAAGTCTGAGGTCCCAGTTGACACAAGTCATTGATCCCTAGCTCCAGCTACTAAATAAACACCTTGTTTAAATACCAAGAGGCACAAGGTTCCTGTCTGGCTGTAGCAAGTGTGATCCACAAAGAAGTCATTGCATTCTCCATTTCAGCCTGCAAGCCTGCCTGTAAGAATGGGTTACAAACTGAAACAGCAGTGAAAAAGTGGCCAAGGTGGTCCACTTTTCTCAGCAAGTAAATCTGTGTGTTCCTTCTTGAAGTCTAATAAGAAAAATACCCAATGAAATTACTAAAGTTAAGGAAAGAGCTTAACTACCCATATGTGTTAAATCTCTGAAGATCTGAATGTCAGCTTCTTCAATATTCATGTTTCACAGCAGAAACATTTCAAGTCTTGGCTCTGCGGAAATGTGACTTTGTGGTTAAGTTCTTTGGTTTCCCAACACTTACAGCATAAGACAAAATGGATGACAGGCATCTGTACTTAGGATAACAATGTATCAAATGTAAGATATTGTGTTTCTTGTCTTTAAGAACTCGAAATGGTTCCCCATTTCACTGAAATCTTTCTCTTTGGGTTTTTGTGGGAGTTTTTTATGTCACAAAATGAATCTCAGATCTCTTTCTCCCCTATTTTCCTAGAATCAGCAGGGACAGCAATTTTTGCAACTATGATGTGGAAGTTAAAGACATTTAAATGCTACATTTTGACTAGTCAATAGTATTGAGCAAGCTGCTACAGAGAGCTGAGTCAGGAAAAAATGCTCCAGTTCTCTTTCAGTCACCATTAGGTTATTATTCCAGAATCACAGCAATCTCCAGTGCAAATTCAAACAGCAATTACTTCTCTGTTTTAGTAGTATGCAGTTGCCTAAGAGACCAAGCTGATTTTTTGTTCATTTTATAAGCAGCAGTGAAATATTCACAAGTGTGTCTCAGTATGTGCAAGAGGGTGAAATAAATAGTTTCATACATTGAATCGACACAGAACGAATCTGGTCCCCAAACAACACACATTTAATTTTGCATACCCAGAGAATGTGTTTTGTTTAGCATTTCATGCCTCTGTTAAGCACTCTTGGTCACAGTCTGCAAGGACTTGGCTCCAGGTTAATGGGAAGCAGTGACCTGCTGTAAAAATTATTTTTGTGACCATCTTGCACACTCACACTGAAGAGGTAAAAAGGTGCATTTTCCTAATGTTCCCTTTGTGGTTTATGCATAGTGATGAGTGTGTGCTTGTTTTGTGGTGTGGAGGTTTTTTCCCATGTAAGTGGAAAAGAAGAAAAGAAAGGAAACTACTGTTTGACCAAAATGGTTCAACTTAGTAATAAGGTGAAAAAAGAAATGTGCTTTCAAAGATTTTGAACGTGAGACAACTAGTGAGAATGAAAAACCTTAATACACTCAAAATGGGAATAATGGCAGAGACAGAAGAAAAACCCAGAAGTGAGGGAACTGACACACAAAACCAAAACACTCCTGACAATTTTTTTTTTAATAAATTCATCTATTATTTATTCTCCTCCACCATGTGTCTCCCATTCATTCTTAACAGTTAACATTATCCATATGCTAAGCCAAAATCATTATCAGCACCATCTGTTTAGTGCATGCTCTCTATATCTTTAATTGCTGTGTTTAGACATACTCCTGTTTGTACGGTCACATTATACAATACTACAAGTGTCTTGTTTGCGTGTCTGTGTATTACATCATATGATGAACAACAGACATCCTGCTAGTAAGTCTGTTACCTTGTTAGCCACATTCTCAAGATTGCCATCAATTCCATTGTACATTTGTAGTAGTCATCAGGCCTCCTGTCTTTTAAGAAAATCTGAAGTGGTTTTGGCTCAGACATCCCATGAATCTCATTTTGATGAACTCTCATTTTAGAAGTACTATTTCTCTAACTCTATCAGAAATTTCTCTGGATACATTTTAGGATGATGACTGGGTTCTTCCCAGCAGATCATATGGGAGGTTATAATCAGCCTACAAAACATACAATAAATTTTGCCTCATTTTATAGCAAAAATTCTTATCATGAGTTCCTAATAACAAAACTCACACTGAGACAAATGACTTGTCATTTTGCTTCTGTTGGCCATTTATTTTACCTACACTGACACTTCCTTGTGCTGTTGACTTCCAGTTGTATGTCATTAAGAAATCTCACATGTGCCCTCCTTGGTTTTATGAAAAGGCCACTAGATAATATTAACAAATGGGCCTGAGACTGATCCTCCAGAAATCTCAATCTAGACAAAGGTGTTTGTTTTCCAAACAAGCTCTTTCAGTTTCTTCTCTAAGGAATAGCTTCCTAAGCCTAAAATTCCTTTTCAAATCTCTTTTCCAGTGTAAAGACAATGCATAGTAAAACAATTAAATATATGTAAAGAAAGCTTTCAGGTTGTTGGACATAAAACTGATCCTGGGGGGTTTCACTTGATTAATGGCAGACTGTTACAAAATCTGCCACTACAGGAATCCCAGTAGTGAATCCAATCCTGAACTGAGTGTGTTGCTAATAGAGAACTAAAAGAGATGGATTGCCTTACGAGTGGGTTATAAATAGTGCTTAGCAGGCTCATCCTGGAAACCCCAAGAGTTTTGTCATGGATCTTAAGCAAAAGAAGTAGGAAGTGGGAGAGGCAGACCCTGGAAGTTAGAAGTCAGCATCAAAATATTGTGAAAACTACCTCAAATTGGAATATAGTTACAGAAGGTTTCTTAAGATCTTCAGAGAAATGGAGTAGCTGTTTTATAAAGAGAAGACTTGCAGATTATCTAGTAAATGGAAAGCTGAGAGGTCATCTGATTGCTATCTATAAACCACAGGAGGGTATATACCAGGGCTGGAAGGGTATCCTTCAAACTATCAAGAGGATGAAACAGGAAAAATGGATATACAGTAGTATTAAATAAGTTTGGGTGGGCAGGCAGGTAGATAGAGGAGGGTTTTTAACCCATCGCATGGAGTTCTGAACCAGCCTTCCAGCAAGGTTAAAGAAACAGGCTCATAAAAGGCCAGTTTTCATGTTCATTCAGATGATGACAAAGACTGGATGTGTCTGCAGCAGCAGGGAGTTAAACACAGTAATGCATCATGTCCATCCGAGTCCTGTGTTCCTAAATGACACAAAGCATGAACTGTCATTGAAATGGAAAATCAAATCGCTACAGCCTCATTCATGTCAGTAGTATTATTAAGATATGGGAAGCCTTTGAAACTGGGGAGAGGAGAAATGTTTCTAAGTGGAAGAGGTCTATTATAAGAATTATGACAAGCAAGGAGCAGTGCATTTTCAGAAGAAATGGAACATTTGGAACTTCATACATTGTTTTGTAGTCCTTAAGTAGAGTGTATCGCCAATATCCCCATGATTAAATATATAGTAAAAAAATGCCTTCGGTACTAATCTGAGCAATTGATCCCCAGAATAAAAAGGATACAGATGTAATTCCACCTCATCTTCCACACCACTGTAAAGTGGGTCTTTATTTACCTTATACATCAGTTGTGTGGATATGAATATATGATAAAAAAGTGATCAATACATTAAGCTCCCTGGGCTGAAGACTGAAGATGCTTTTGCAATAGTCCAGATCTAATTGTGTAAATCTGAAGCAGTGGAAGACAAAGTGCCACCACTTTGGGACATGATGCCCACTACTATAAGAGAGCCCTTGTGACTCATCGTTCAAGGCAAGGCTGAAGAAACATCTTTTTCATCTGTATTTACCAGTAATCACACATGGCCTAATGCAAGACACAGCCAGATACACACAATACAAACCATTCTTGCCAATCCACAGTGCAACAATCTCTCATCTGGGTCTTATAAATTAAGGGTAAAGTTACAGGACAGAGAGATGTGCAAACAAATCTGAAGTGCTGCCAGTTAAAGCATTAAACAGATGGACTGAGTGCTTTGCACCTAACGAAAGAACTGGGTTTCTGGCTGCTCCAAGAACCACCCACCTCTTCAGTTGCTGAAAGCCAAACATAGACAAGCTGAGGAGCACTTGGTCCTGCACTTCATTGCCACAAGGTGACCGTACTGAGTCTGAACTGCCCAAGCAGTTCAGCAAATTACACTAAATGCTCTGCTGCTCAAAGGTATGTCCATCTCAGGGAAAAAAAATCCCTGATGGTGCCACTTCAGGGAAGGTTCATGATGTTTACAAGTAAGGCCAGTGCTTTTCTTACAAAGTGCTTCTCATGCTTGTCAAATAGACCTTGCTTTGGTTTTAGACAGAAAGCACAAGACAATCTTCAGCTGTCCCATCTTGTTCTGGAGTTTGTTGAAAATTCAGCTTGTTCATATAGGGCAGCCATAGATTCTAGCTTTAGACAAGGCCTTAAGAATGTTTCATCTCACTGAACTCAAATTCTCTTCAGAGGAACTTTAAATACAAGCCAGCTTGAGACATTTAAGCAGAAATGAGCTTGTCTGATAATGTAAGATACATTCATACAGTAGCAAATTTACATAGCATGTAAAATATTCTTTACTATTATAAAACTGTTTACATCCATGTTTCCATTTCAGCATCTAGTGAAGACAGTGAGAATTTGAATATTGACAAAAAGGTGAATATGTTTTGATCCTCTCTTATAGCCCTAGGAAAAGATCCTTACCAACTTTTTTACTTCTCATTGCTGCTCATCTCAGGCTGGTCTTTCACCTGCTGAAGAGAAACTTTCCTAAGCATAATGAAATTATTTTAATTTTTCTAGAGGTAAAAGACATGGTCTGAATCACACACCATTAAGGGAAAGATGATTAATTGTTATTAAAAGCAAAATAGCAAGAAAACCTAATTTTATATTGGAAGACATTGTAAACTGAGAAATGTTTTATTTAAAAACAAATAAATCTTTTAGCAACAGCACCAATACGTCTACCTGTCAATTTTTTTTGCAAGGAATTTTAAACTAGTACAATTTTGAATTTATTACCTGAATAAAATGGTAAGCTACTAGCACATAAAAGAATGACACATTCTATATGGAGCTGTGGCAGTGAGGCTCCTTGTTAAGAGCTAATAGATTTGTTTATGTAGGAGATCTAAATTCTCAAACTGATAGAAACAAGTATAGTCCAAGATGATGATTCATAGATTATCGTTTGAACTACTCACAGGAATTTTAATTTGCAGCAACTTAACTGAACTAGCAAGCCAGTAGTGACAAAGGAAATATGGGATAATTTTATGCAGAATCTATTTTACATTGAACAAAGCAGGGTACAACAGGTGAACTAATTTTTAAAGAAGTTTTGTGTATTTGGGAAATAGTCAACATGGTTTAAAATGTTCCAGGTATCAACTATTTCTGGAAACTGATACAACAACACTAATTTGAAGTACACCGAACACTGAGAAATGAAGAGAAATAATAGTTCTTAGAAATAGGTATATGTGCAGAAGAACAATAGAAGTTTCAAGATTCCTACAAGTGGGGCCAGGGAATATGTCACTATGGGGCAAAGTAAACCAACCCCAAAACCACACAAAAAGCCTTTGAAGCCAGCTTGAGGAAAGGAAGAAAAACAAAAAGAAGAAATAAAGACCTGTATTAACTACAACTTTAAAAACTTCATAGGAACAGAGCTCTGTAGATTTTTATTTCACAAGGAAATAAAGGGAGTTTATGGAGGACTGTCAGGAACCAAGAAGAAGGAAAGGCACACATTGTGTTTAAAGTTTTGTCCACACTGTGCATCACAAACAGCTACTGAAAACAAGAGGCATTCTGTATGGGTTCAAATATGCAGTTAAGTGAACAGATTAGCCCCATCACCATATTGAATTCTTAAGTATTTGATCGACATAGCTCCCAAATGATTCTAGTGCTAATCCAGCTAAAGCTGTCATGGAAATTCTCAGAAACCACAAATGGAGGACTTAAACCATTTCCAACTTTTTAGGGATGCTAAGACCAAATGTGTACACTGGATTATAAAGTGGGATGAGATGTCTACAAAATTGGCTTGCAGATAGAAACTGTCTGCTCAGGTCTTCCCTTTGCTCACACTAATAAGACCTGAGAAGAGGCTGGGGGGACTTCAGCAGGATCTCCTCTCTTTCCTTATGTTGCTCATAGAGTCCCACATAGGTCCGAGATCTGTTCGGAGGAACAGACAGGGGTCTTTGAAAATGTGTTTTCTTTTAGCACTCTGTCTCAGGTCTGCAGGAAACAGAGATTTACACCAACAGTGACATGACATGAGGACTGCCTCCTTCCTGGGAGCTGACAAGCTCAGGGCACAACAGCAATGTAGTGTTATACGTTGCTGTCACTGTGAGGAAGTCCAGAAGATTACATCTCCTTTATTCACGCCAGCAGATAAAACTCAAGCAACAAAAGTGTTCAAATGAATAAGATTTTTCTTACCTTCTTCCTCTAAGGGATGTTCAGTACCATCTTTCAAATCTTCATCCACCCATGGGCGAGATGTAAGCTTGCTTTTCATGTTTTGTTTTTCCTTCTCTCCATTACTTTTCTTTAGTACTACCCCAATCAAAACACATATAATGGCTATAAACACTGGGGTGAGGGAAGAAAAGATTGCCATGATTGTGGAAATGGAGAGCCTTTCTTCCAAGTTCAGTAGTTTCTCAAGAAAAGGAAGAACTGAAGAGGAAAGAGCAGGAAAGCAGTAAGCAGAAAGGGGTGGACCCAAGGTTCAGTCCTCAACTGTATCGTGCTGCTACTTTTCAGTCACCTCCCCCACAATCTCATCTGCAATGTGCTCCCGCTGTTAATCAACAACTCATATTGTTAAAAAACTCCAGGTTTATATATTTTCTGTGGAGTAACAGTTTATAAAAAGCACACAGAAGCACTGACCATATATAAACATGTAAATGTTGTCCAGTGCAAAATAAATTTAAAAACCCCATCATCTTTCAAACCCTAGACTAAGGCTAGACTTCTCCCCTCCTATTTTTACTATTATGGTCATCCTAATTAGTATTTCTTGTAAGAGTGATTATGAAAAGAGCCAAGTGGCAACATGACTTTTAAAAACTGATGGCATCTCTTCAATTTTTAACTCATAAAATTAGTTCTATTACATGTGTCCCAGGAATTCAAAATACCACCAATTGAATATCAGCTTGCAGCACCACCCTTGGCTATGTAAACGGGTCAATAGAACAGATAAGTGAAGTGGCAGCATTACCTCCGTGTGAAGTACAAATGAGATGATTCACAGAACTCCGTATTCATCCTGGATATTCTGCTGGAACTAAAAAGAAGAATACAGGGAATCAAAGGAAAAAATATTTGAGGGCTACAGTGAATTTTAAAGCTGTGATCCAGCTTCTTATCAAAGATTAAAAATCAATATGATCTTGATTTAATCCAATAATGGTCAATGTCTAAATGCTTAACCCATATTTTACCTCAGCCAGCTGCTTGGGAATTGAATCAACACAGCAGCACAGAACTGATGTCTTTATCTAAGTCTGTTGGGACATACTGGATAATGAAATGTCAGATGTCAGTAGGTTCTGAGGCGTGTGCTGGAGAGCAGGGTACAGGAGTACTGTCTGCATGCAGTCACCAGTGCCCCTTTGAAGCACCAGCTAGGCACCAGCCCAGCCAAGCCTTATCTCATGCTGTAGGGTGCCAGCTCTGAAATCCCAGCATCCATGGCAAGTTAATCTGCATTTTGAATAAGTCCATCCAAGATAAGCAGGAGCAGTCTTGGCTGTAACCATTCCAGGAGATGGTGAGCCCCAGGGCCCTGGCACATCTCGCACTGCAATGAGCACCTGTGGGGTGCATTGCAGATTCTGCCTGGGGCATACCCAGTTTCCTCAATGTGAAAACTGGGACGTGCAGGGGAAAAAAAGTTGGGATATGCACAGGTTTCATTCTGACAGGTTCTCAGTTCATACCCTACCACTCACATCCCTCATCCTACTGTTGTTGCAGCACTGGCCATACTCTTACTGGCTCCATTTGACACTGTTACTCCATAGGCTCTCTGTCTTCTACTCCTTCAGCAGATACTGCCAGCTGCCTTGATCTGTGTGTTGGGAAGCACAGATTAAAGACCAGGTTGCTGCAAAGGAAGATGAGTGTGTGGTCACTAAGACTGGCCACACGAACTGATAGTCTGGCCAACAGCCCAATCATGTATCCTCTTTTAATGCAAGCTTCTTTTATTAAAAGGACAAGGTCAAGCAAACTGCTCAGCTGTGCACATATTCTCCAGACATGCTTAGAGGCAAAACAGAACTGCCTCACAACTTGTACCCAGGCTGGGCTTTCTCAGCTGCCTGGCTCAAATACAGAATAAATACTTTACTGCTGTTGCAGTGCAACCTACTAGAACACACAAGCCTCTGCTCCTTGTATGTACTGGTTCATCCAGACAAAGTATAGGATCTGTGTAAGAAGGGTACCTCTAAAACCAGCCAACCGCCTGCACAAATCTATCAGAGATGAAATACAGAGGATATGCAAAAGTTGTGCTTAGGTTTCTAATCTAAACCAGTAAAGTTGACAGTAAACTGGCACCTACCTCTGGCTAAGAGGACAACTTGCTTGAAAACCCAAGCCATGAGTCTTGTCTTTCCTACTCTCCAATCTGTGGCCTGGGACACTTGCTTGAGTTGTTGATGTTGGGCTGCATGTATAAAAAGTCCCAAAACACATACCCTGTACAGGAACAGAAATGACAAAAATTAACATGGGAGAGAAAAAAAAGAAATATATAAATTTATCCTCTTTATCCTTGATTTAGAGTAGTTATTCAAACTTATTTGTCCTGCCTGCTGGCCATACGGTCATGAGGAGAGGTACTTCACCTAATCCTAATTACAAACATTGAATTTCTGCATGCAAGTAGAGACGGAACCTACAGTTTCATCAGACACATTTTCAAAAGCCTACTCTGTAGCAAGGAAGGAGTAAGGAATGTGGCCTGAATGGTCCTGTTTCTCCTACAGGGAATATATTAACCTTGAATATTCACACACACGTAAACTAGGATCTGGATGTTTTGCAGCTAAGAATCCATCCTATGGACAGAAATATCTGTGCTGAAAGAGAGAGAAGCAATATAGAAAGCTGAATTGCGTTGTTTAAAATAACTACCCCTATTTGCAATGCTGGGAACTTTGTAATTGCTCACTCTTCTGGAAGAACTTTGACTTCCTTAGAGGCAATATTAATCTTTCTCTTGTAGAACAGAGAGAGAAAGCAAGCTAAATAAAAGTTCCTTTGGTATTAACTTAAGCAAAATTTATTCAGTGTTACACACTGAAGATTGCTAGCTTGAACTTCAGCCCCACAGAAACCCCATACTACCTTGTTTTATTAAAACATGATTTACTTACAATAACTCCGTATTGTGGACATTCAAAATATAAACACACTGATGCCTTGAGGAACTATAGGAGGGAGTGGGTGAAAGCAGTCAGGTTTTGTATGGTAGATTTCAATCAGTTTTTCTGTCAGACTTCTTTCAATTCAAGCTTTATATAAATATCATTATTATTATCAGGACAAGTTCAAGTAAATTTATTACCATTATTTCTTCTGTTCTACTGTAAACCCTTAAGTCTAGCAGCTGGATCTTGGGTGGGTTTTTTGAGTCTCAAAAAAGTCAGGAGAAACATTACAAATAACCTAGCTCTTAGGAATTAATGAAGCTTTTCTAACGAGCATGGAAAAAAACTAAAAAATTTTGGTAGAAATACAGCTATTGAGAGCATCAAAGTACTCAAGCATTACTACACAAAAGCCATGTAAACACACTTACTATCTCTCCTGTTTTACTGTCCTACTGTAGATGCACTGTATGAGCACAAAGCCACCTTTCAGCACTCAGGTGTGAGCATTAAGTTATGCTGCTCCACCTCTGCATTGTGTGTTCCCCACTGGTTCTTCCCATCATTCTCCATGACCTCAGCATGCCCCTCTCATCCTGCTCGGAGCAGTCTTACAGCATTACTATGAGATTGTCTCTTGACTAGCCTGGACCAAGTCTCTTGGTGAGTTCTTACACACATATGGGGTCTAACAGAAGAGTTACACAAAAGATGTAAATGATAGGACAGCCTCCAAATGCACAAATTATCAACGAGTGAATGTGAGCTACATAAATGTACAAAGGTAGCAGATAAAGAGATTGCAAGTATTTGGGGAGAACCAAAACCAGAAGTCCCCACAGTCTTTCCTACCTGTCTTTTTCTATCAGAACTGCAGTGGAGAACTCTTAAGAATTCCTATTGTACTGTATAGAAAACTAGTAATATCTAGACATTCAAAAAGGTATCCATTATAACTATTCAGACTGGATTAACTGTCAAATGCAAAGTATGGTAGCTAATATATGTAATTTAGGAAGTCTCTGAGACTTAGACATATGGAAGGAAAAACCCTTTCATGCAGTCCTTAGTCATCTTGCTTTTCCTGATCACCTATCGTTGGCCATGTACACACACGTCAAGGGTTACAGCACTTGATGTTCTCAGATGGCTGGGACTTGGTGTGAGAAGTATTACTGTAGTTCAAAGTAGATCTGTGTAAAAGAAAGCAGTAGTAGAAACAGAAGAATGCTAACAGGGAATGTACAAAAGTGGAGAGTAGGATGAAGGAGGTACTTGCAATAAATACAGCACAAGTCTGTGAGAGAAAACACATTTTTGGGTGCTGGCCACAGTTCCCTTTGTAAGTGTCTCTTGCTGAACATTATCAGTACCATACCTATAAGGAACATGTTCACCACTTGTTCTACTAGCCAGTGCATAAACTACTGTCAGGATGCCCAAGTACTAAACCAATACGTGGTGGTGAAAGGGTCCACACAAAAATCTCATTATAGTCAGAAGCAGGAAAAAGTCACCACTATTGCCCAAGGAAGCAGAAAAATAATACATTGGCTTCAGAAGTGAGTTTCAGAACTGGAGTTAGTGCTTACTGAAAAAAGCCCCAAACAAATGCTATTTCAATGACATCCATAGTCAGCTCCCAACTCAGTAAATGCCTGCTCCAGGAAAGGCAGAAGCATGCATGAACTACTTAATTCTTTTTCCCAATCAACACATAGAGACAAATGTCTGGGGTCAGCTGAAACGTATATATCAGGTATTGGCATTACTAAAAATATCATTAGCTTAATAAGCATCTCCATCTCTGTGATACATCTAGAACATCCCCTCCTGCCTCTGTCAGTGACCAGCACACAGTGCTTCTGAGCAAGGTGACCCTCACTTTTCTGCTGTCTCTTACCTCTTCTTGCACTCACACACACAACCACCCCTTGCCCCAAGACAGCTGTATGATCTCTTTATGACCCTTGGAGATATCAGATATCTTGCCCTGTAGCATTGGATTTGATTATCTTTTTCATTAACTTAGCTCAGATTGCCACAAATGTTATTAGTGCTTATGAACTACCCTTTTGAAATCTAACAGTACAGTGGGTAATGCAATTACACCCCATAGCAACGAGAGCATGAGACAACAGTGCACCATGCAACAGAGCAGTTCTTTCCATTGTCCTCAGTATAGCTCCCTTCAGTTGCAAGCTGCCTGTGTTCATGTACTACAGGCAGAAGAAATAACCTAGCTATAGACAACATGATTCATTAATGTCTTTCTAAATGGAATAATCCATTATTAGGATCTGTGGTATCAGATGAACCATTACTTATGCTCATCGGGACAATAGTGGTCCTAAAAATATTCCTGATTTCAGAAAATAACTTAGATTTTAACCCAGAGACTAATTTACCCCCAGATTCATAACAGAAGGAGCAATTTGCTGTTGCTGTACCAATGCTACCATCATGAACCTGTAGGAGTGAGTTTACTCATGGCAGGAATCTGGTAGACATTAGTAGTGCTACTCACTGAAATCAAGCTGCGTGACTGAGTTTTCAGAAGCTCACTAGAACTTTCAGCTCTCTAAACAAAGATCCTGAAAACATCACTGAACTTACATAATAACCACTAAGGGGCTGCAGATAACACAGACCTTGAAAGTATTTTTCCCCAAATATGGGGATACATAAACACATAAAGACAAAATATTATTTTTCCATAATCACTTTTACACATTGACTTATAATAGGCTATGGTCAAATCTGTTTTTTTCTGTGAGTTACCTTTGATACAACCCTGTGGGGTAGTAGGGGTCATTTCTGAATAGCCCCATGTTAGGTGGGAGTGCACAGCCTAACAGAGACTGTTATAACCTCTTCAGGGTAGGTGTTGGAGAACAGGAAGGAAGGGTAACAGTGGCCCCCCTCAAAACAGCCAGCAAGCTGAGAGTAGCCTCTTCCAGGTAAAATACCACAGCAAAATAATTCTCTGCATATTGGGCCAAAGACAGGAAGGCAAGTGTGCAAGAATGCAGACAGAAATTCCAAAGGCAGATTCTGTATGACCATACTGCGTGAGGTGTGGGGATGAAGCATAAGCATAGGTAGACCTAAACCAGCTCCATAATCAGACCCACATAGTTTCCATGATGCCAAAGGCATGAAGTGCCAGCTTGCCCATGACCTTAAGCAAGGAGTCAAACAGCTCTTCATTCTGGCACTCCTGCAGCTCTCCAGCCTTCATCCCCAGGTTCACAGACCCTACACACGCTCTGCCTGGGCTTCTGTTTGCAGCACAGGCACCATCCCAGATCTCTCTTGCCCATCAGTTCAAGATGGAGGAGAAGAAGTGTTTATAGCAAATTTATAGCCATGCCCCACGTGATCAGACTTTTCAAATCATGATGTGAAGTGAGGTATTAGCAGTAGAGAAATGATAACTGGATGTCCCTTGTAGCTGATGTAAGAAGCAGTGCTATTGTCTTCTTGATGTGAAAAAGAAATACAGGGAGAAAAAAGAATAAATATATAAAATAAAAGGTAAAAGAGGACAAAAAGTACACACATACACACCCTATTTTTAGGGGTGGATTTTTATTTCCAATTGCGAATATACCTTTTTTTGTATGTTCAGAGAGAGGGAAATTGTCTTTCATAATAAAATGTTATGACAGGACAGCTGAATGGCGACATGGAGCATTTTAAATCAGCATTTCAAAGCCTCAGCTATTCCAGGAATAGCTATTCCTATTACTTCACTTCTTATTTGCACCAAATCAAAACACGGCTTGGTTCATTTGAAGAGTTTCTTAGCTGATTATATCTGAGCCTCTAAAAACTTCATCTAGGAAAACAGTTTCTAGCTATGAACATGAAGGAAGCCTTGAATGCCTATGTAATCATAAATAGCAGTGTTCAAAGAGTTTGAGGTTTTTGTCGGTTGGTTGTTTTGAAATTTTTTCCTTCTTTACATGTTTTGAATGAGTTTCATCTCCCAGCCTCTTGAAGAAATCTATCACAAGGCTGAAACCCTGTCCTTATTGCTGAGGGTACCCACAGCCTCCTGTCTTCCTTGAGGTGGGGCTGTCCATCCCTAGCTCCAGTCCCTCTCCAACTGCTCTCCTTTCACAGGGAACACCTTGCTGTCTATAGTGCTGCTTGGAGAGTAGATTGGCCACACAGGCTTCTCGCTCAAGCTAACAGTGAGCATCTCTCCTTCTTTTTCCTCCCTAGAGGGACTTTGCAGCCCCTGGAATTAACTCCAAGTGAAACTCTTCCTCCCTTCTGATAGTAGCAGCAGTGGCCAAGCATTAACTATCACCATAACTGGTTCACCTGCATCAAGGATTATGCTTTCCCTCTCCCTTGCTCCTGCACTTGTTTCTTGTAATCTTGCAAGCTGGGAAGTAAATGCCCATGCAATGTACACAGTCCACTCAGCATATGCTGACCCAGCTCTCAGGTAAACCACAGAGACATCAGACACTGTGGCAAGACATTTTTAGGGTGTCTGATAATGTCAAATATCTTGGTATGCAGGGAGGGTGGGATAGCTGGGTGGTCAGGTCAGCATGCTCCACAGGGGCCTTGATGCTGGAAAGTCACGTGCCAAGGGACCCAAAATGACTTATTATTATTATTGTTCCCATCTCAAGTGACCCTTTTAAAGAGAAATCCCAAGCACACAGAGAATTTAAGGGACCACCACAAAGAACCTGACAAAGATATTTTCACCCTTTTCCCTGAGGCCAGAAAGGAAAACATTTTTTCTGCCTGAATCACTGATCTGAAACTTCGAGTGATTCAGATCTCTTGCCCAACTCTACTGTCACTTTTACCCTATGTGTAAATATCTATTTCACAACATGTCACATCAGATAATCAGCAAATCACTCCTCTCGGGTTGCAGTCCACCACCTGACAGATTGCCGAGGGGTGATTAATATTCACCATCTTCCCTGCTAGAGAAAGAGGCTGCAGCTTTGCCTGGCTGATCCGGAAAAAAAAAAAAAAAGTCTTTCTTACAATGACAGTTTAAAATCCTGGCACTGTTCAAACAATTCACTTTACTCAGCTAACACTTCTTTACAGATGGTTGCTCTTTGAAATGAAACTGAATATTAGTGGACTCTTTGAAAAATACAACTATGTGGGACAATTAAATTGTTCAAAGTTTGCTATTCCACCGGTGAGTGAACTCGACGTGGTTTCTCCAATGGGCTAGTTCTGATTTCAGCACACAGAGCTTGGAAACAGGCTTGTCTGCAATTTTTCCTCTGAATCTTTGGGATCTAAATTAATTGAAAAGTTCAGACTAACTATATAAGCAAAATCCACTTTGCTTCCCACTGTGAAACTCTTCCCTTTTTTCATCTCACTAAAACAACATAAAAGCTCAGGCCATGACAGCCATTTGAAATCTACTTTCTGAATGAAAAAAAAAATATTCACTTGTTCCTTGTAAAAATAGGAACATGGTCCTTGACACAAGAGGAAAAGTTCACAAAGGGAAATAATGATTGGTGTTATTTGAAAGATCTGGAGGAACTCATGCTGCCCCATCACAAATATATCATGACTGCAGTTATTGGTATGAGGAAGACAAGACTGAGACACTGCAGAGGTTATTTTACTTAAAAATTTATGAATGGATATTTCTAAAAAATATGATGTGCACCATGACTGAGTAAACTCAGAGGTCCAGGCATTCTGCCAGCATCCATACCCTTACCTTGCCTTGTCACTAATACAGTGACAGAATAGGCTGCTGCCCTCCTGATGTTCCCAGATTATCTTGCAGCAACAACAGAGTTCCTGTTTACTTCATGTGGAGTTCAGCTTAGGACAGCTCTGCACACATGGCTGATACTCTTTTAAAGGTCATGAAGGTGATGCCCCAATACCAGGTGTCTTCCCACCAATGATCAGCCATATCTTACCCTGCAATCAGTGCCCTGCAGACCATTACAGTTAATCAATGCTGAAGCATCTTCTGTGTCCAAAAAGATAAGTAAGCTCATTTTTCAATATTGACTGCAACTGTTTGCTTTTCAGCATGATTTCACTCGAAAATTAGAAAATAATTAGGACATATATACTGTTTTCTCTGTGCTACAGATCTTCCCTGCCCCTCCTAACTCTGAGGTAGTCATTGTGTAACATGCTTTGCCATCAGGTACACACATACACAGAGGATCCTGCTTTAGAGGTTTGTCAGTGGATTTTTGCAGCTTAAAAACCCAATTGCTCATTTTAGTCAGGTCCACCTCAGTAAATGTAAAAGCAGCAGAGCTCTATCTATGAAACCAGGCAGGGCCCCTGTCTGAACCCTGCTGTTAATTGGGGTGACCTCTGGGTAGCTTTACCTCCCACCCAGTATCAGATGCCTATAAGGTTGTGCTGATAGCAAAAATAGAAGTAGTATGTGACTAGGACTTGGTTATTTCTACTTCCTCAGCCGATGCCTTATTATACAAGGCTCTGAGGGATGTGGCTGTACAACTAACAATCTGTGAAAGCATATTTCCCCAGCGGTTCCTTCTAAGCAGCATGAAAGTGTCAGATGAGGACAGAAGCTGGCGTTGTGCTACTGTCATGACTGAATCACAACAGGAGCTCTGTTGTTAACCATTTAACTGTCTAAATATACTGCACAGCACCGTCCTGTCTGGTTTCTGCCCAGCATTATTCCTATTAGAGAGGGGAGCTAATTGTCCAGCAAAACTGTGTGATAAGCCTCTGAAAAGACGCTAGACTACCAGACTCAAACAACAGTTCAGCTGTTCCAGCATCCTGGCAATGCTGGCACAAAATGCCTCAGATCATGCTACATCCTCATCTCCTTCAAAATTAGGTCCTTTCATGACAGTGGTTCCTGCAGATCACTGTGATCTCTGAAAATATGTCAGCCTTCCCTTCAAAAGGCAAAGGCTTGAATTACCATGACCCATTTGTTGAAGAGTTTCTTGTGCTAGTAGGTGGCATAAGAAAAGGTTTCTTTTCCACACTGTTCATTACCCTTGCATCAAACCCTCCTGAGGATGACAACATGCTGACACAAGCTGACAACTGCAACCATAGCCCAGGGGGAGGCACTAAGTTCAGGCCTTACAGAGACAAGTTTCTCTTCCCCAGTATTGCCTTCTGGGAGCTGCTTGGCAGCAAACAGCTACACTCATTTACTGCCTGTCTGCTTATCTGCTCCGTCTGCCCATACTATCCTGCTTCTCCATCTTCCTCTTGTATCCCCCATCTCTTCCCTCTCCTTTTATTCTGATGTCCATCTTCATAGCATCCTCCCCTTTTCAGCCTCCATCACACATCCAAACACTGTTTAATAGCACAAGTATTGTCTTCCCTTACAATTAGGACACAAGGGTCAGTGAAATCCTAACCTGAGTTGCCTGGGTGCTGGCAGAAGAGCTCACCTTCAGCAGTCACCTCCCACATCATGGACACCCTCCAGGAAGCACTGCAGGTTTCCCAGAGCAGCTCTGGCAGAAGACCTCCCATGAGCAAAAGAAAGAAGATAGCACCAACAAAATGCGTCTCCTGTCATCAGTCCCCTAGCAAACCCATTCCCTAACTTGATAGGGTAAATTAAAGGCGACATTTGGCATGAGATGAGGCAAATTTATGGCAATTTCTCTTGTTGCTGTTAATCTGGGGACCTCTGTTGGTTTCAGAAGGGATTGTTCTATGATTATTCTAACAGTCTGCCAATAAATCTGACAAGGAATGAGTACAGCTCTCCTTTTTCCAGCCCCTTGGTTTACAATTATATTGGTCTCAGTATTCCCATAGTATTCACATAGTATTATTGCTCAGTGCATTGCAGTACCCACAGAGTAGTAAGAATCTTAACCTTACATTTCATTGCTCTCATCAGTTCAAGTTAGCTACACAAGGTCATTATGCTTTCATGTAATACCAAAAACCAAGCTGTACTTCTACTATTCCTTTTAACCAAATCCATTCCTTTTCTAGGCAGAAAAATTAATGTCTGTTCTCATAATATTTTATGATCTTGAACATCAAATATTCCCTGGACACTGAATTAATCAGGATTCATTGACTGCTATTAACAGTTAACAGGGCACTAAGTTCTTCAAGCAGATACTCATAATAAGGCTTTGACTCTGAAATCACAGTAGATAGCCAGGAAGTCATTTAAGTTACATGCAAGATCTGGTTTGCAGGAACCAAGAAACATGAATATATTTATTTACTTCAATGCATTGATGTGAAATACCAGCAAAAGTCTCCACAGCACAACTTTAAAATAAGATGTCCTAGCTTCATCAGCTTTATATAATACCTTTCATTATTTAGTTGTGTTTCAGGTAGGCAGAAAGACAGAATCTCTCTGATCATTGTCTGACATGAGACGTGAGGAAATTCAGGGCCTGTAAATTTTTCAGAGAATATTTTTAGGAAATACTATTCTCTGATATTAGTGGAATGGTCCCACTGGCAATTTAAATTGATTCTATAAATGATAGTAGGAACATCTTCATTTATAATTATATGCACATCTGCACATACAGTTATACAGCCTGTCAGGAAAAGGCTGTGAATAGCCTTGCTGTATACTTTAAAACCAAGAACAACTTTGTATAGAAGGCCATACAACTGTCCTTGAAATGTGACGCTAAAAAAGGCCACTTTCTTTTGTTCTACTCATAAAGTTTAAGAAGAAAATTAATTTATCTCACTTGTGAGAGCAGCAGCAGCAGCTCCAGTGGTTGTTAGCAGTGTAAAGCAAATAAGGTTGGGATCCCTGGACACACTGTGCTTTTCAGAAATAATTGCTCTCTTGAAATAGTTAAGAGCCTCTGTCCCTTTCTAAATGTGGCACAATAAAAACATTGCGCTCTCTCTCACTAGCAAGTATGGTTCAGTAATTGGAAAGCAATTTTAAATTCTAATTCGAAGTAATTTGATTTGCAGGAAATGGCAGTTAATTACTCATGCAAATGCCTCTGTTAGGTGTGGCTGGACTAACACACACTCCACGAAGCAGGGAGAGAACACACTTCAATGTGCCTCAGACAGCCTGAGATAATCCCAAATATAATATTTTTTTTTCCCCCCTGTAAATCACTACCCACTTGAAGTAATTTACATGTGGAAGTTTAAATTAGAAGTATAGTGTAACTTAAGGAAATATTGTACACCAGCCAGTTTTAACTACTCTTTGCATATCTGCAGCCAACATGCCCCTCTGTGACAGTCCCTTCCTGCCTCTGTACCTCACAAGGCCTGGCCCTTTCTGCCATCACAGTTTCACCTCCAGACCATGAAGAATTTCCCTCTGAACACCAGCATGTCTGAATGTACAGGTTTACAATCTTAAGCAAGGCCCAAAAGTTCACACACAAAGAGTCAAGTAGGACAAAAAAATACCCTGTTTAAAAAGTCCTGCCTAAGGCCATGTTTTGACAAGGGAACCCAGGACCTTTTTCATCAGGAGAGGCTGACCCTCTATTGTACTCAGCCAGGGCTTTCCCACTCCCTCCCCACAACATGCATTCCTTGCGTGTTAACCCTCAGTCTGTCACACAAGGTTAGCGCCGCTTCACTGGTGTCGTATATACACTCACCCGTCTATTTATGGCTCTACTACGGCACTGATTCCAGCAGCAAATAAGGGGTTTGCTGTCTGCAGTCTATTTATCCAACCCTAACCCTGTGAGCCAGGAAAATACCACTACGCCCACAGCACATGCAGGGAGAGAGGCAGAGAGAGACTAGGCTGTGGCACAGCAGGGACTGAACACCCCCTACCAATGTGAACACCCAGCCTATGTTACCTTTCTATGCTTTGAGATTTTTTTTCTCTGTGAGCACACAGTTTTTCACTTGAGAACAGTGTGATGGGTCCCATATACTGGCCAGAGAAGGGGCCAGGACAGCAGCAGGGTGCTGAGCTCCTGGAGACTGCCCCTTCAGCTCCAGGATCATAGCAACATTCAGTCACAGCTGTGGGTAGAAGTAACACCAATTTTTAGAAAATCACCAGAAGAAATAGGTAAAGGTAGTCTGACCTTTGAACCAGGACCATTAGGAGGAGTCATGATAGAGACTAAAATTAGTGGGCAGTTACAGAAGTACAAGCTACTTGAGATGATCACAGCAGGAAGAGTTAGTATGGCTTTTATAATTAGGTCTTTCTTGCTCTCCCTGGAGATCTGCAAAGGGATCCACAAATGTGAAGATAAGGGTGATTTCGTTGACACTGACTGCCTTGATTTTCAAAAACATCTTCCAAAGCTTTAGAAGAAACCAAGCATCCATGGAAGGTCCTTGCACAGTTAGGAAATACAGTAGCAACATTTCCTCAATGAAGAGAAAGCAACAGTTCAAGAGAGATCTGTGCTGTTCAGTTTATTTACAGGCAATTTAGAAAAGGTGACGTATGAAAGCTTACCAAGAATACAAAGTTATTTGGGATAGTAAGGACTAGCACCAACCATGAAGAATTGCCGAGGAATCGTATGTGACTGAGCAAGAAAATCCCTCAAAAGGTTTATAGAAGAACTGGCAAAAGTTCAGAGAAAGGCAGGAGAGAAGATCAAAGGCAAAGAAAGCTGCTGTACAAGGAACAAATCAGTGAGGTAGGACACATCAGTCTGTGAAGGAGGTGACTTCTGAGTATACAAAAAAAGTCTGCAAAAAGGCTGGTTGTCTGCTTCTCTAACAGTACTAGCAATAGGGGGTCATAATCTGAAGCTTGTAGGAGCCTAGATAACAGCAAAAAGGGTAGCAGGGGCTCCTTGACAAAGGGCACTGCAGATGATACAAGTTTTGTGGCTTCAAGAGAAGGCCAGGCATATTCTCACAGAGAGGAACTGCCCTGGGACCACATCTAACCATGAAGTCTCTAAGCTCAAAAAGGTGAAGGCTGGGAGAACATCAAGTATCACACATGTCTGTCTTGCTCAGAGTCTTCCATAGGTCTCCCCTATGGACTCTGCCAGAAACAAAACCCTGGGCTAGGTGAACGTTGTGTCAGAATCTGCATCACCAACATTATCTTTTAAAAGCACTAAAATCTCTCCTATAAGGAATTTTCAGCATCTTTATGGATTAACTCACCTCTGGGGTTCTGTGTCAAATCTACAATTTTACTTTGGTCCTTTCCCAAACATTTTATAATTTTGTCTGAATTGCACATTTTTACAAAGCTCATAATAGAGGCAAGCTTGACTGCACTTCCTGGGCTCAGAAATAAGGACACAAATACAAAAGAGCACAACCACAATTTTAACTTATATCACAACTTCTAGGCTACTTTCCTGATGAATTTAAGGCTTGACAGCAGCAATAAAACTCTGTGCAAAGTTCAGTTCAAGTAAAAAAAGGCCTTGCAACCAGAATATCCTGGCAATGTAACATGTTGTCTTGAGTATGCAAAAATGCTTGAGAAAGAACTGTGTGACACACATAAGGATGAGGAAGATCTCTAAGAGATCGATGACATGATTTGTGACCTGCATTTCAGTCATTCTGCTTGGCTAAAGGTTGAAAAAAGAAACACTGTTGAAATGTGACACTATTTTACATATGCAGTGCTTTGAGATCTGGGGTGAGGCAGAAATTAAGCACTGGTAAGAATCCAGTCATGATACAGTGCTAAGCAAGGCCTGCCTGTACTTAATGATTTTTTTTTTTCTCCACCAGATTGCTGCCTGAATTCTCCAGCGAATCAGTATGCCAGGTGGGGGAGAAACCATACTGCAGCAAGAAGAGAAGGAAAATAATGCTGTCATTTTCTATTTGCACATTTCTGATGCAAAAGTAGAGATATCATAGAGGTTATTCTTTAAAGCAGAGCTCACTTGGTATTTTTGGTTCCCTTCTCATAATCCTCACAGGGAAGATAACAAACAAAACATCATCAGGCAGAGCTTCTGCAGGAGCAGCTATAACTGGAAGACATCTTGTTCCTCCTTAGCAGCAGCATCCTACCTTCTTCCCCTAGAGGAGAAAACAAAAAAAAGGCCAATGAAAACCCCCTTAAAATAAAATAAAAATTAAAATAAATCTGAACCAACCAACCAAACAAAAACACATAATGCAAATCCAAAGAACCAGAAAAACAGGAAAAGAAAAGAGATTTTTAAAAAATCCTGAGGCAGTTCCAGGTCCTGACTGTGGGACTAGGTGGCCCCATGTATCCAGCTGACAACTCTTGTGGCAGCCATGGGGCCAGCATGGTGCATGCAGCAGTGAAGGAGCATTGCACTGAGATGCAGGAGAGCTGCAGTGCCCAGCACTTCTTGGGGTGCTGCCTGCATAGTCCCATTTGTACCTTCCCAGTCCTGCCTGCTCTGCTCTAACAGCCCAGTTTCTTCCTCACGCACTTTATCAGCAGAAGCAGGGAAGGGGCTGAGGGGGTCTCAAGTAATAGTTTGTTTTGTTGGATGCTGAACTACATATTAAAATTGTCCATATAAATGCACAGATATCACAAAATCACAGCATATTCTGAGTTTGAAGGAACCCGCAAGTATCATTAAGTGCAACTCTTAAGTGAATGTCACATACAGAGATTTAATCCACAACCTTGGTGTTACCAGCACTAGGCTCTAAACCAGCTGAACTAGTCTCAGGGTCTCAAATTCATTACCCTTCTCCCTTCCTTCACACAACATTGACAAGTTGTCCCATTCCCAACAAGATTTATGAAGCTGGTTTCCTGATGGTTGATGTTCTGTAGCCCTAGCAACCTCCTGGTTGCAGCGCTCCACCTCCAGCCTGTGGTCCCCCTGCCACAGTGATCCCCTGGAGCCTCCTCATGCACACTCAGCACTCTCCACATCCCGCCACCTCATCCTGCTCCCTGCTGGCTGCTGAACTCAGGGCAGAACCTGTTGCAAGGGGTTTGAGCCCTGTGTGCTGCATGGAGTAGCTGCTATCCTCCTGCAGAGCCTCTTTGTTCCTCCCCTCCAACTAACCACCTACACAGAACTTGGAACAACTCCATGTCTTCTGAAATCCCCTACTTCCATCAGATCTGCTCAAGGGACTGGTAGGCTCAAAACTTACACCTGGGGGAGGAGGGATAGGCAGCTTAGAAAGACGGTGTAGCTGTGCAAGCTTCATTTCCTTTGGGAATTTTGACTAATCTTTCCACATTCTAGGTCTGGAAATTTCATTCAGCTAATCATTCAATATTTAGCACTCTGTGAATTTTTTAAAGCTATTATTCCACAAACTTGAACACATTCTGCTTCTCTGATGTTTGAATATACTCTGACTGCTGAGTTCAAACAAGGTGAGATTTGGTGAGCAAGATGAAACACAGTAATTCGCCCTGTTTTCCCATTTATTTCTATTTTTTAAATCCCAGTAAAAATAGAATTCCCTGAAGGAGGCTTCAAAAAGAACTTGAGGTTGTTTATTACAAACTGAAAGGATCCACAGGAAAAAAAAAAAAAAACCCAAGACATTTTTCATTTAGAAAATGCCACTTATAGAAAGAAACATGCAAGGCTGTAAGCCATCAAGCCACACGCCCTGAGGGCCATGATTGCACTGCACCTAACTACAGCTGAAGGCCACTTTAGTGGGGTATTTGATTTACTCTAATGAGTACTACTTAACTCAAGTTCTATTAGTAGAAGTCCCATATAATTGGGCACACGTTTATCTGGGACTGATGGACTGTATAATGTTTAACCAAGTATTAAGCAAGTGAGGAAGTTTAATCTTTTTTGGATTGATAGAGGAAGTAAAGATCCACAAAATAAACACAGGCAAAATGCAATGAATTTCATTTTTACTCTTAGATTTTTTAAAAATCAATTACACTATTTCCATGACCTTCAGGCGTACTGTATTGGAGTGAGACTGAAGTATAGGAGATCAGAGTAGGTGCTTACGCCAAACCCATTTGAAACTGAAGTCTGCATAATCCCAGAAGACATGATTCTTGCAGCACCCAAGCAGTGGTGGGAAGGATCTGCATGCTTATGCCAGTCAGCGAATAGACTGGAATGCCTACAATTCAGCATGAAAGGGAGAGCACCTGCCACCTTCACCAGAATCCAGAGGCTGGTTTTGAGAAGTCCAGAGGCCAGCTCAGTGCCTGAATCCCACAAAACCTCAATGGCAACTAACTGCCTCTTAAACCTCAGAAGTCCTATTTATATATTAAAGAAACTGGTTTGGAAGTGTGGGTAGGTCAAGTACAAAAGAAGGGACAAAACCCTGAGAGTAGGGGGTAATAACAGTCAAACCAGGCTGTAAACACATTATCTAATCACTGTAACAGACAGTGCAACCAGTAACCAAGGGGAAACAAAACCGAAATGGGACCTTTTTCCAGATTCAACACAAGTAGTCAGAGTCACTGTACTTTAAAAGCACAGCTTGCTTCAACCCAGTTTCAACCCCTCTCTGCTGGAACTGCTCCCTTCTTATGATGCAGGCATCTCCAGTGGAGCAGGGCCCATGGCCATTCCTGCTGGCTGCAGGCAAGCGGTGGAGCAAGTGCCAACCTCTACAGCACAGCTGCAGCAGGCAGAGAGGCAATATCAGTGACTCAGTGTGGAAATAGGGAACATAGCAAGTGGTATCAAAGAAAGAGAGCAGAGTTACCACGAAAAAGGGAAGATTTGATGCATCAGTTTTAGAGAGCACTTGTCTGTGCTATTGCAGTAAAAGTGAATGGAACAGGAACACCACCAAAAGCTAGAGATGTAGATAAGAAAAGGTGTTCTAAAGGCAGAATTACCTCTATTATCAGGCACTCAGAGTTATCCTGAATTAATGACAGAACTCCAGCCTTCAGGTGTTGGGGGGGAAATGAAATTTAAAAAAGAGAAAGAGAGAGGAAAAATGTTTCACAAAGTAACCATTGATATGCTGTACATTGCCTCTGGAAAAGGCAGTGTGAATGCAGTGTCTGTAATGAGCTAGGCTGGACTGAGATTGGGGAGAGCTTTACACAACCATCAGGACAGCTTTGCTCCTGCCCAGACATCTAGAGAGGTTTTACCCTTAAGTTGCAATTTACATGCTCCTGAGTAATCACATTCATATGATTGGTTTTGTCAGAATGAACAAGGAAATGAGGTGACATACTGATGCTGCTGAAAGATCATGCATACACTGAGAAGATGTGATTTTATGTTCCTACCCTCTACGGCCAGATGATGTGAAAAACAGTCCATGGGAGATGTTCACATTGCACTGGAGGTTCTTAAGATGTGAGTAGCTGATAAACAATATAATGGTAAGGTAAGGTCAGGTAAGCAAAGCTGAACTAGTTGCCAACATCAGAGTCCATCCAGGACACAAAAAATTAAGGAAGCACTGGACCAAATTGAAACATGTATTTCCTTCTGTGTCCACAATAACTATGAGCACTGAGGAAAATCTCCACAAAATGGATATAATCAAGACCTTCAAAGCTGAACCAGATACCTGCAGAGCTAAACATCAATACTAAATTCAACATTGAGGGGTACCAGCTCCGTTTGTAGGGTAGAAGCTAGACCTATGAGAAGGGAAGTCAGCAAAAAGATTTTTTTTTATCTTTTCAAATTATTTAGTTTTCAGCCTGGTTTCAGCTCTTCCCTATTCCTCTACCAAGTGTGCACACGTATCTACCAGCCTTGCTTTCCTCCAGCACCTCTCTTCAGCTTCTCTCTCCTGCTTTCAGACTGTTTTTGTTTCTCTCTCTATTTCTAGTTTTCAGCTTCTTTCCTTCTTTGTTCCAGCCATCTCCCCCGACTGATTACTTTCCTCTTCCCTCCACTCACTGTATTTTTCTCTCATAGCCTAAAATTCTAATTTGTTTTCCTTTTAATTCCCTAACCTTTCCTGCCTTAATGTTTCCACCTCCCACACCCAGTATCACACACAGAGCACCACAGGAGCAGCTTTCGCCCCTGGTGGGCTCCTTCTTGATAAAAGCTTGCAAGGTTTGGACTGACTCTATTTACAGTGTGTCTTTCAGATGCAAGTGAGAGGGACTTTTATCTCAAAAATAATAAAAAAAAAATTTAAAAATCCCTTGTTCCTTCGTTCTCCTTAGCCTTATCATCCATCAAAGCAGTCAGCTCTTTGTAAAACAAGCTGCCATGAGGGGAGTCTGTTGGCAGGGAACCTGCTCTGGCTGGGAACCTGCCAAAGGCTGCAAAAACCCTGACAAACATTATGAGAGAGAGAGAAGAGGAAGCCATACCCACTGTCTCAGAAATGGGTTAGTATTACAAAAGGGAACAAATGCACAGAGATGTTTAAGAAAGAGCTAGTGTCTCTAAAGCAAAGCCATCACACTTTCGAATGAATGATTTAGAAATGATTGCTTTTCTCAGCAGTTCCCAGTCCAGAGCTAACACTGCTCCTCTCCCCTTCTTCTACCTTCAAATATAACCAGCAGCTGTTGTTCAAATCCCCATCATGTTGACAGAGCAATAACTTGGCATCAACCAAATTTGTCCCGCTTGGAAAAACTTCTTCCAATTAGTGTTTGAGAAAACAGATGTAAAAAGTCTTCCAGATGTAACAAAATTAGAATATTTAACTCCTTCTTTTATTTTGTACAAAATTCCGCTTTAGTGTCTATCTGATGTGCCACATGCTGACATCTAGGGAGAAAATGAGTAAAGCAAGTTAGAGAGGCATTATCTGTATGCAAGTACTACAAATCATTCAAAGCCTTTTACTTACATTTGCTTCTGGCCTTCAAGTATGCATCTGTTCCCACAGCTACTTTTTCCATTCATGCTTCTCCTTTCTTTCCTGCAGTTTGCTCTGTCCATTCATAGAATCTTGGCTTCACTAGGCTGTAAAACCTTTTGGCATCCACTGCCCAGCACCTGGCAAACTGGGACTCCAGCACTGACAGAAGCTGAGTGTGCTATAGCTGCATAGATAAGTGTTGAAAGAGAGTAATACTAATTAAAAGGATGTATTTAAAAAACAGAACCTGAAAGTAGAACAGCATTTAACCCTACACCCTTTCTTTTTCCTTTCCCTTCATCAGTGTGAAGAAAGCAGCTTGAGTGAAGCACATTTTTAGCCTGCACCTTGAGAATTGTCTGTGCTCTTGACCCCAGCATCACAGAATCAGTGTGAAGTGCTCATCAGTCAAAAAGGTGTGCTCATTACCACTAGCAGTATTGAGTCAGTGTGCCCCAGAGGAAGGGATTACAGAGGAAGGAAAGGTAGGGACTGTTGCTGAAAAGAAAACCCGTAGTAAATTTGGGGGTTTCAGCTTCTCAGGAAGATGGTTTGGGCAAGCCCAGCATACAAGGAGGATAAAAACTGCTCTGTCTTTAAATAGGAGAAACCTCAATAGTGATTTGGAAGGCATTAGGATTTAAGCTCACTCTCCTCTCTGTAAATAAACTCAAGAATCCTCCACACACATGCAAAGCAAACTAGGAGAAAGTTGTAGTCCTTTTGCCTCCTGCAACAGTTCACAGAGATAGTGTCACTGTGTCACTCAGGTCCAGAGCCTGAAAGAGAGAACTAACTAGGGCAGCATCTCAGGTAGGGATCTCTGGATCACCTGATGACTACTTAACAGGATGTTCTTGGTATATTTAACCTAAGATTGGTTTGTCAGCAAACCTACATTCATGTGGCAGTAAATATTTTCCCTTTTGAATCTAGAAGTCAAGACTCAGTATGTCACACCTCTGTCAGGTCTTGCTGTGGTAGTGGAGCTCCCCGCAAATGACAATGATGTGAAGAGCAGCAGAAGCTGAGTAATGAGTAATGTCCTCAGGGTACACAAATCCCAAAACTGGCTGTTTCACTCACCTAGTTGTGCTGCAATATAGTTTCTGCCCTTTTATAAAATATGCTGAACCTTTTTAAACATGTCCTAAACAAAAGTGTCTGAACAAATAACTCATGACACCCTGTAAAAAACTTTCCTTTTTACAAAGATTAACATCTATGCTGATTTGTATAATATTTATACTATTTTTCCCTTCAAATTTAGTCTGTATTTAAAACAGATCACTGTGTTTCTACACATTTAATGACTGTGACTCATAAAACCTATTTCATCTGGGTTTTTGTTTTGGTTTTTATTGTTATTCTCGTGTGATTTTGATGCTATTTTTGACTACCAAACAGAACTATTTTGGTGAGGAAAGAAACTCTGAATCTTCTGGACCTCACAAACATTTTAAGAAAAGTTAGTGCTTATTCAGGTATACATGAATAATTCATAATGCAGCCTCATTTTTAGCACCATAAATTCAACCTATTAATTTGCAAATCCACTTTTGCATTATTCATTTTCTTCTAATTGCAGAAAACCTTAAATAAAGTGGGGAAACACTGCAGTACTAGGAATTGTTAGAAGTTAGAAAAAAAAATATTTTTCATTTAGAAGTAAACCAAGAACACAGGCATATTTTCCAATCTGTTATGTTTGACCTCAGGGCTAAAAGCAGCTTGACCTTCTTAGCCTAATTTTTTCCTGGAAACACAGCCAGTGCAATCACAGTCTGTGTGTGTGTATGTGCTGTAGGTTTCTTAAACCCACAGGCTAAACTCAATGAAATTTGACAAAAGAGCAAAATGCCTTTAAGCGGTCTCAGTAATTTTCAGCTATTTCAACTTGCTTGAAAATAGATAACCACAATAAATAGCCACAAAGAAAAGAGATCTTTTCTTGCTCTACCTTAATGTACTTTTGATTAGAAACTAGGGAAGCCCCATGGAAGGAAGCTAAAAAGTGCCCCACTTAGAAGAAAAGCTCATTCAGCTCTCTTGTTTATTTCAAAGGCTGATGTCTAGATCAGAAAGGAACACGTATACCGGCAAGCATCAACTTTGAAACTTATTCAAACACATCCGGCTCTGTGCTATGATACATCCGTATTCTCTGGAATAAGGCTAACCACTACAGGTTAAGGTAATGACAATGACACAGACTTATCTTAGTGATCCTCATAATCTGGTTTTATTTAAGCATATTTCTGTCTAATGTGCCCACAGACCAGCCAGGCAGTTAATATCATTCCTCCAGTGTCCTGACCCACTAAATCCGGGTGTTCTGTGCCACTGCTTCTGGCCAGGCAAGCCAATGACTCCTGATAGGTTTCTCTTGTTGGCCATCTACCTCAAGACCAGGTAGCATAGATTTATTGAGGCCGTAAAAAAAAAAAGAAAAAAAAAAAACAGAAAAACCAAACCAAACAACGCTGCTGTGCACCTTTGTAACCAAAGCAGTTGTCCTATTACAAAACATTAGTGAAGATACTAGTCTCTCAAAGCACTACCTCAGAAAGATTGTGGAGTGATTTTCTGCCCCCTGTAAAGACATTTCATGAAGAAGTCTTACAGAAAACTGACAAACAGAGAGCTGGGAAGCTTTGAAGAACTCCAAGCACAGCTTTCAGGAGGGTGAATAAATACCAATTTGACTCTTGCAACTACTCATGACTTATTAGCATCTTACAGGATGCAAGATGTGTGTTCAAACCCAAATAGGGCCATATCTGTATTCAGCTACTTTGGCAGCCAGCTGGAGTTACCAAAAGGATTGATATATGTGTATTCACATGCCAGCTGTGAAAACTTGCTGAAGGCATCGAGGTAGGTATGAACTGCACTTTATATCTGACAAAACAAGCCCCCAGCAATAATTTTCACAGACACTGAAACGTACACCTCAGCCCTGCAACTTTGTCACCACTGGCATAAATGGCAAGTTTGCTGTGAACCTGAACAGGACCTTGCTTTTGGCCAGTCATGTGTCATTTTCTACAAATGTTGCGCAGTGTGGTCCGACTCAGTATAACTCCTGTCTGTGGAATGAGACCAGATTTCTCTAAAGACCAAAACATTCACTACTTGTACAGACTTTGGACATCACAATAGTAGTTAGTGTTTTAGATTTTCTCTCAATTGTTCCATGAAGAATAATGTATGATGGGAATGCCTGAAATGTAAATGCTTCACATGGGTGTATATCCAATAAAAAGTGGTACGCTACTCGGAATCTGGCCCAGTAAGTCTATGTTTTAAAGAAATATTTAGGCTGGGAGAACTCCAGGAAGTAATGAGGCTGTTACTGGTACTGTGTTGCTTCAATGGTACAAGAACAAGGCAAATAGCTTGCCTTTTATTCCCTTCGGGGAGGCTGGAGCCGAGAATTAGCACTAAGTGCTCATAGTCCCAGGCTAAATGCCCCTTCCCTGCAGCCTGGTCTCTTCCAGTTAAAAATATCTCTGATTTTCCTCCAAGTGAATATTTAGCTTATGCTTTGAGAAAGCACTTGGAAGAAGCTAAATGCAATTTCAGCATTGGGATTTTGACAGTTAGCCACCACATGTTTTAAAGAAGACTGTTCTCTCCCTCACTCTGCACAGTTCACATCAAGGGACATTAACTCTTGAGAGACAAGTCTGAGGATATTCCTAAGGCAGCACTAGCAATCCAGTTTCACCTACTACAAGGTAGTACAAGGGCCACAGCTGTGGATATTTCCAAATAAAACTTTACAGGATATGCAACACAGATCAGCCCATCTGTCCTGCTGCTTTTTCCTCATGAATGTAGGAGTAACAAACTCTGAGACTACCCCCAGCACAAAGAATACTGTCCACCAAAATTATTTGTAGGGCATCCAGGACATACTGTGTGCACACATGTGAGTAAAACTGGGTCACCCCTACTCCTTCCTCCCTTTTTTCTTCTGCAAGTGCTTTGCAGCATGAGGTAAAATTCTGCAACTAGATCAGCAGGATAACAGCATTACAAAACCCATCAATAGATCAAGTGCTCAGGGACACAGAGGTCTAAAACACATTGTGAGAGCCTTTTCTTAGCCAGCAGCTCCCCATTCATCTTATCTGCAGTTCAGAGAAGCAAAGTGTTCAATCAAAATTAATTCTTACTATATAAAAAGTGAAATATTGTACATTTAAAAAACCTTAGAGGAGCTTTATCTCAGTATCAGAGGCAGGCAGTGGAAAGGTTTTCTAGAGCAGATGCAATTAAAAAAAAAAAAAAAAAGAAACAGCAACAAAAAACCCCGCAAATATTTCTCGTGGTTCTTTTGAAACAACTCTTCAAGATAGATACATTTGGGTAAATCTGGGGTCATCAAAGTGCTCTTGACTCAGGATATGCTCCATTGCCACTTACACTGGAAAAACTCCAAACTAGCATCTTTTCTCCTCCTGCTATAAAAAGGGACAAATGAAATATTTTAGTGCTTTGGGATGACTTTCTTTGGATGGGAAAATTCCCTGGGCTGAACTGCAGTTGGGAATTTTCACAGAAGGATTGGGAAAGGGGATCTGAGAGGCCCTATGTGGAATCCCCCAGAGTAGCTGAGGATTGCACCTCATCCTGCATCAATGAACATGGCTACAGCAGTAATATTGCAGACTCAGCTGCCAGCCCCCTGAAAATGCAGGCAGGTCAAAAGCCAGGGTTTCCACCTGGAAACCCTGCCCTTTGTCATTCAGTCATTGTTTCCCACACAGTCTGGCATGTGGGGCCGTGTCTTCATTAATTTCAAACTGGGTAACAGCATTTTGCGCAGCTTCCGACTTTTACTTCTTCATTAGTCTGAGAGGAAAAAAGCATTTCATGCTGGCTTAGCCATCTCTGTGTGATGTAAGTGACAGAAGGAGACAGGATAAGGGTGAGGGATTCAAGGAGATATAAAACCCCTCCCAAAACCTAAATACCAAATTGGAAAAGGTCAGCTGGAAGAAATCCTATATAGAACTAAAACAGGGCTGAGCAGGTAAGGCTTATATACATTTTCTGCTTGGTTGGAAAAGAACAGAGCTTCAAATCACATTTTTTAATATCAGTATTGTACTGGGGAAAAAACCTCCAGCTTTTTGTACAAATTCCTCCACTGCACCCTTTTTTCTCAGTGTGTATTTTCTGGGAGCTAGAGCTGGGGGAGGGGATTTTTTTAAATCTTATAAGTACCGTTTGCTGAGTTTAGACCAGAAACCCACATCTAAGGCATTTCAAGGGCAAGCTGAAGGTTGAGCCACTATACTTCAACACGTACCCCTTTTCCTCTTCAACTCCCTCTGCATGCACCAAACCAATATCCTATCTAAAATCAGTGCCTGAACAAACTCGGCACCAAAGACAGAGAGTGGAACTCAGCCTTGCTTTATGGCAGCATGACACAGATCTGCAGGAGACAAGCTGTGAAGCTGCATCCACTCCTCTTCAGCACATCACACAGGATGACCCAGCCATTGGCTACCTGGAAGCCACAACCTTTAGGATTACCAACAGTCCTAATCAAATACCAAATTTTCGGTGCTGAGTTGTCCTGAAACTTTTCCTAATAGTTTCTTATCTCTATTTAATTTTCCCTCTATAGGAAAACCACCACCAAAGAAGAAAACACTTATGAAAAGGGGAAATTTCACACTTCAAATTTCTTTTAGTCATCTGCAAGCTCTATATACAAAAAACAAACAAACAAAAAGTCATTTCAGATTTCTGAACACCTTCCCAGTGCCAGTCCACGAGTGTCCTCCACATAAAAGCAGTTGACATCACATTCAAGGGATTCATTGAGAATCTCACTGGCCTCTTGCCTCATCTCAGGTCAAAACAAGTCATCAGTTAAGATTGAGCATGCTTTCTCTTTGAAACTTAATGGAATTTGTTTGTTATCCTAAAAATGCCAGTCGCAGCTAATTAAGTGATATATAGGCATTTTACAAGTATTTTGAAACTGAGGTAAAATACTGTTTCAATAGAGACACTCCTCTACTATATGGCACAGTGTACATGGAAGCAAAAGTCCTAGAACACTTTTATATGATGCCAGATATATTGAAGGCAAAAACAATACATCACTTACTAAACATTTGCAGGCTGTTCACACAATTGTCACTCATATATCCATCCTTCAGGAACCTAGACATTCAGCACACAACATGAACAAAACATAACATCAAAATGTTTTCATATTGTATTTGGGGAAAGGACTGATTTTTCTCCTATTAGCAGTTCCCATAGTAACTAACATTAGTGAAGGAGGGAGAAATCCAATGCCAGAGGAACATGATGTTTTCACATAAATGGACAAATGGGATGAAGAGCAGGCAGAGACAGACAGGTTTTGTTCAGCGCTGTTTGGGATAGACAGCATAGCTTGCTGCCATTGAGTAAAAGTTTGTCAGGAGAACTCAGCTAGGGAAAAAAGCCTGGTCAGGTAGTTGCATAGTCAGTTAAGCAGCCAGCACAAGGTTACTCACTGAGCAGACTTCACAGAACTTTGCCTGAAATGGCCTCCAAGTGCCTTTCCCACTCCCCAGGGTCCAGCACTCTGTTCTAGTAAGGTTTTATAACTCTTGGCTCTTGCCTTAACCCTAATATTGAAGTGCAAGGGATGACCATATGCAAGGATCATTTAAAAATACAACTATAACAATTGCATTAGGATATAAAACAGTTGTGCAATATGCTTCTGCTACCAATCCTGTTGAGAAACCCAGTGTTGGTGATGGCCTTAACTGCAGAGCCTATTTATTCCTACCAGAAAGATAATCTCCATCTCAGAAAGGTAATCTTCGCCTCAGGTCCTTGAAGCAAGCAAAGAAAGAGACTGTGCAGAAGCAGACAGAGGAACTGACTGGGTTGCAATTGAACGCAGAAGCTAGTGAATCCCAGGGCACAGGTCCACAACAAAAGCCACAAGCTCATCTCTGAATCAATGTATTTTTCAAGAAGCAACAGAAACCATAAAACATTTCCAGGAAGCTTATGCAAGTCTTACTTCTTAACCATTTCGGCCTAATGTTCACGCACAGGGCATCTAATATGAATTGGTTGATAAAAAGGAAACAAAAACCTAACAGCCAAACCAACAGAATACCAGAGAATCTCTGAATGCCCTCTCAGAGAGCTGTGGCTCAGTAGCTGTGGAGCTCATCACATGATTCGGTCAATGGCTGTGTCACAAGCCAAACAGGAAATTTTAATAGAAAACTATAGATAAGGCATCTGAGCAGGGATTTGCCACAGGCATTTTCCTGCCTTGCAGACTGGCTTCAAGAACTGCAAGAAGTTGGAGAAGGTTATAACACAGATACTTCTATCCAAAACAAAATATCCCTGTTTTTTTAAGAGCAATCAGCTGACAGCCTATTGTTACCATTTTATTTGTCTAATAACACTATTCTCTATCAAACATATTCTGCATTAGGTTCAGCTTGAATCCTGGAATACAGATGGTCTTGCAAAATCTTGAATACCTCACACTTGCTGTTGTTGGGAACTACAGCCTCATTTATTTAGCACTCATCATCTCAATATATAGCTCGTATTATTTCAGTGCACATATTTAAGGCTATAGCACTGTTCTTGTGATTAAAAAAAAATGCACTGAACAGTGCATTGAACATTTTCCAACATGATTGAAAATGCAGCACCACATTTAATACAGAAACAAGATACAGGAACTTAAACAGGAGAAGGTAAAGGCCACTAACAAGGTGGTACAAGCTCTGTATCATTTTTATGGATTAAGCTGGTAGAAACTGCTGCAGAGGTTTGAGCACACCTTACCTATTCATCTGTCTGAGTGGGATGACATACATACAAGAAGCATATACTGTTTCTATATTTGGCAGTGCTATCTCTTCTGAAGGGAAGGCCTCCAGACTCTTCAGTGCATCTCAAGGTCAATGTACAGCGAGTTCTGAATATGCATCAGTCCTCCCACAAAATCACTGGCTGTCCCTGTTTTCTGCACATCCACTTGCATGCGCACACATGCCCCCCTCCTCCCCACTCCTCTTGGATCCCAGCAATGGCTCGCTGCTCTGCCTTACAGCATGGGCTAAGTCCTGTATCCTGCATCAGCCCCTTGCTCTCCTTATACTGAAATTTGAACATTCACACCTGTTTCCTTTCTGACATAGGCAGAAGCAAGCCTTGCATAGGAGCAGGTCTGGCTAAACCACACAGTATTGCATTGGTAGCAGGAGGGATTATGCCTGGAATTGCAATGGATCACCCAGAATAGAGCATCACAGAGTGCCAGGCCAGTGGTATTATGAATGCAATTCACAGAGTCCCTCGACTTTTTGCTTTTTCTAAGGCATGCTGTAAAACAGTGCTATCTAGTTCAATGCACACACTGAAAGAAGAGGTCCATTTCTTTCTTACGGCACTGTCTGAACAGCATGAGATTCTTGAGGACGAAAGGAAGATACAATGCATTCATGCACAGAAGCATTGTAATGGGTGCTAATCAAAACAAAACCCCAGAATGGAGGCCCTTGCTTGTCTGAAATCATTGAATGAGCATCTTGTTATAACACATGAATGACCTGGGCTATTTCCCCTCCAAAAAAAACCCAACCAACCAACCAAACAAACAAACAAACAAAAAAAATCCAACCAAACAAAAAAAACCACCAAAACAGGAGGCTTCAGGGCTAAAGAGCTCACAGAATGGTTTCTCAGGTCAATTTAAATAATTTTTAATAATGACTGTTACAGGGGAAAATGCTTCTTGTATGGTAAACTTAAAAAATAAAATAGAATCTGTAGAAAATACTTTCATTGTCAAATAGAGCTGTGTGGAGGGAAATATGTCAAAATGATGATGTTCAAAGTGTGGGGAAATCTTGCCTATTTTTAGAATGTAAGGAAGTAAACTCCCTGTCACAAAGAACTAAGCAACACAAAACATTTTCCTTTCCCCAAGCTCAGACATTTTGATGCCAGCTGCGATCTCTATTAGAATCTCAGCCTCAGAATTCATGTCAAATGCTACTTCGCTATCCCAAGTTGCTGTAATTTAATTTCTGCTGCCTTTGACTGCCATCCTTCTTCCCTCCACCCCCCAAGACAGAAACAGTCAAAAGAGCTGACACATGGAAAAGAGGTGCTCAAAAATCACCCTCTCTCCCCAACACATCTTACCAATTTAGCCTCTGTTCTCCCATCTTGCTGGTGCAATCAACATGCTTACTGCATCCTGGCCCTACACCACGGTTCCCTATTCCCACCAGGAGCAACCTGGGTGTTTGTGTTCACTGTTTTCTGCACACTTTGGGGTGCAAGAATAGGAGTCCTTTCCTTTGGTAGCTATTTGTTTTGTTTGCCTTTCGATAAGGAATACAACTGATTTGCATTTATTAAGGGAACTAAAGGTCACTACCCATCAAGGTCTATTATCTATCTGTCATACTTTGCTCTACAGAGGAATCCTAATAGATAAACACTGATTCCTTCTTTATTACTGAAACCATTGATCGAAACTAGCAATAAGCAAGGCATCAGGGTTAATGCTTACTCCAAGACACCAGCATCTGCCAAGCTGGTCATACTCCCTGATGAACATTACCACTCCAGCGTGAAGACTAAACAGATGCAACCATACATCTACATCAGAGCCCTTTCTCCATTCAAAGCCACACTACTGAATCTTTTGTTGGCCTGTCTTCTGCACAGCTGTGCAACAAATGGACTGAGCAGAGAATAAAACCCCTTTCCAGCCCTTGTGCACCCTCATGAAAATGTGCCTTACCAGGACAACAGTGGCCAATCTGACCAGCCACTCCAAACCCAAGGGCAAAAACTGCCTGCAATTGCCCCAGAGGGGCAGCTTTCTGGTGAACTTAACATTCAGGACAGGGACAAGATTTTTCATGGCCTTCAGCACTTCAAAAAATGTTTCTGGCTATTCTATGCCCAGATGTCTTCTCATCCTCCCCTGAGATGCTGCCCCTGCGCTGGAGACTGCAGAGAGTGTGACAGTTGTGCTCTTGCAACCAAGTGAAATCTCAAAGGGATATCCCATTCATTTCCAGTAGTGAGAAACCCTCACAGAAGGGAAAAGCAAACATTTTAGGACTACAATCTTCTCATCTGCCCGTCAGCAAACTTATTTTGTCTTCTATATACTTCATCAGCACAGCTGCAGCTGGCCATTACCAGGGCTGCCAAAGTGACCAGTGGTGCCAACATCTCAGATATTCTCACCCACACTCTGCAACACCTGCACAACCCATCCAGGCATGTAACTGGGGTGCATGAAGCACAAATATGGTTTTTCTGCCTACTGCAGGGTACAGACTGACTGTGCTTTCTGCTCATAGGAAGTCCCATTCATATTTCATCATTTAATTGGAAACACCCCATCTGAAGGATGAGACACCCTCCTATGACTTTTTGATAGTCTACTTGAAACAGATGGCTCTAATACAGGTTCCTTGTGTCTCACAGCTGAAAAGTTTTTTTCAGAAGCAGAACCAAATGACAGAACAGATTTGGAAGCAATTTTTCCAGGCAAAACTTTCAGGTTATGGTGACAGAAAGAGATGCTTCACGACAATAGATCATAACATGAAGCACTGTGGAAAGTTCAATATTTGCCCATAAAAGACAGAAACATGTCTCACTGCTCTTTCTGCTCCTAGTAAGAGGGACAGAAAGAGTGGGTGGGCACATGTTTGTTAACAAAGGAAAAATATGGCCATAGGAGTAAACCAATGCACACAGGAGAACAGACAGCAGCTTTTTATCCATCTAACTCCTTCTGCTCAGACAGAATTATAGCAAACACCTAAGTCAGTCCCAGTTACCAACAATGTAAAATTTCTTTCCAACTCCATTAATTAATTATATGGGGTTCCACAATTACTTGGCCCAGGCAACACGGAGGGAAGCAGTGTGCTTACAGAGAGGTAGCAAGACTGTGCAAATGCATGGCACAAGAAATGCCTTGCTAATAAATTTACTGACTTTGAAGAACAGAATACAGCAGGTGTAGATAGGAGAGGTGAAAAATAAAATACTTAGAGGGTAGAATTTAAAAAAACACAAGGTATACTCAGAAAACAAACACTGAAAACCATTTCTAGTTCCTTAACTATTTGCCAAGCTTTTCATCAAAACAACTGGGCTCCTAAGAGATTATTGCATCAAGTATCAGATTATTTTTGCAGACCAGGAATAACAGTGTCATGCAACCAGTTTCTAAGATTTTGATTTGGGTAAAACAGATGAGCAGAAAAGTATCAGTGACACTACTCAAAGAACATACCACATCAAAGAGAACACAAAATAAAGCACAGAAGAAGGGAAAGCCGTTCAGAAAAACTTTTTTATCTAAAAATACTAAGTCAGAACAACATAGGATAGGAAGAAAATGGAGTTTCAGAACAATTTTGTCCCATGACAGAATCATTTGTATCTCTGTCTTTTCAAGGACAAGTTTGGCTAACCTGTCCTAAACACTTATAGTGATGAAGCTTCATGGACACTGCCACTCTGGAATCTGTTCCAGTCTTTTGCTGTATTTATTTTATAAAGATTTTCCTAATGTCTTATTTGAATCATCTCTGCTGCGCTTCCAATAGAGTTAACACCTTTACCTCTTGACCTAGATCATAACTATGGAAATATTTTATTTTCCTCCTCCTCCTCGTAAGAGCCTTTCATGTGTTCAGAGACTGCTCCCTTGTTTCCCTCCATCCCCTTGCTTCAGATTACCCGATCCCATTCTTCCATCCCAGTGGGTGATGTTTGCTAGCCCTCTAATCATTCTCACAGTTTCTACACATTCATCCCTCCAGGCAGTCCTCATTTTTCCTCAAACTTACCACCCAAAATGAAGTGCAAAGTCCCTGCCCTGGCCTATTTGGAAAAAGCAGCATGTATCTGGTTGTTTCCTGGTGTTTCACCTTCCTTCCCGCACCAGCTGCAACACTGGCCTTCTTCATATGGAGCGGCTGATCCTGTTCAGCCTATGCTTCTCTGTAAGTCCCAGATCCTCTTGTGGCAGACTGCTACCTTGGCACTCACCCACCTTTTCATCCCCACATCGACTAATGCACATGCTGGCTGACTGTCTCAGGGCAAATATTGACTGTTTCCATTTATTAACTACAGGTAGTACCTTGGATTTGTTCCCATTGAACTATTTCCCAGCATTCAAGTTATCAAAAGGCTTCAAAATCCAAAAAGGAGGAAACCCCAGTACATACTACCCAAATCCCCAGCTGATCCATTTTTTCACTTGGACTACAAACCTTTGACACCACCTGAGAAAATGAGTGCTCTATAAGTTCTGATCCTCCACCTAAACAATTTCATTTTGACTGTTTTTCTGAAGCTTACTTACACATGTAAAGTAGTGTCAAATGCCAGCTCCTGCTGGTTCTTTCCTAACTGCCAATGGATTACCATTTTGTAAAAAAAAAAAAAAAAAGGAAAAAAATTAAACAGGTTTAAAAGTTTGTTCTTGACAAATTCATAATGGATACCACTTACTTTGTAATCTCAAGGGTGCCTACAAAATATTGCATAATTATTTGTTTCAGAATGTATCAGAGGATTGAAGTGACTCGCTAGAAATAGTTCCCCTTTTTTTAATTATCACTTGTAATTTTCTAGTTGTTTAAAACCCTGACCATCCTGATACCTCTAGCTCTCATCCAGAGGGCCATAGACTGCATTACTTCATGTTCACCATTATATTAATTGCTCTCAGCATAAACTTTTCAACTCTTCCCTACTAGTAAGAAATAAGACTTTAAGGACTTTCCCTCCCAGTTGCTTTCATCACCCAGTGAAACTCTTCACCAGTACATTAGAAACTGGATGAACCATCTGTGTTCTGTCATGTTTGTTTTCAACAAATGCCTAGGTAATTAAAACCCCATTAACAACACAAGCTGCTCTGAAGGATATGGTAAGTTCGTTTCTGCTGAGACATCTCTGCCAATCCTTAACAGCAAGCAAATTACATTTGGTGATGTGTTAGTCTAGGGAAACTACCTGTAAATTCTCAGTTTTTCCTCCGTCCAGTGTTCCAGACAAAATCAGAGAAATGAAGAATAAACATTCATCTGCATTATGAGCCAACAGAGTCCAATAGGAGAAAGACTGCCATCCCATATCACCTACCCACAACAGCTCTTCACTTTGCACAGTGCCCTACATCAGACTTCATTCTGTTTGCAACCATTTACAAGAGTTTAAAACTTTTGTCTGAGAGCATAAGAAACACCCTGTTGGCTTAGAGTAATGGTCTATTTAGGCTGGTATTCTGAACAGGGAAGATCCAAGCTACAGCGTGCCAACTAAAACTTCTTTACCCATGTTCTTTGATGCATGTAAAGAACTCAAGCAGAAGAGATTCCTCACTCAAGCAGTGATGGAGACTTTCCAAGCCAGCTCTGTTCTTCCACATTTTCAGTGACCTTCTTCTTTCTGGCACTAGCTGGCCAAGGGTGGAAATTAGATGCACTGTAAATCCCTTGATCATCTTCAGCCCCATGTCACAGGTAGGAATGAACCATCAGTCTGCTGCCACAGTGGGTACAATGTGTCACACAAGCAGAAGTTCAGTAACTTCACCTTGGAGATCGTTCAGAAGTCCAGGCTACATGCCAACTAGTCCCAGGGACTTAGTAACTTACCTGCTTAGTCAAACCTTATCTGGGTCCTGTGACCTAGAAAAAATGTGTTGGTTGTATGAATCTCCCCAACAGCAAAGACATACACGAATACAGTTTGCTTCTTGGATATGATGGACTGAGCGTGCAGTTGCATTGAAAGCATCTTCCACTTTTGGCCAGCCAGTGATCTCACTGATTTGATGTCTGGCTTCCTACTTCTGATGCATTTGCAGAACTTGTCATTGGCAGCTCAAGCACCCTCAGCAGGGGCTCTCTTCAAGTTTTAGGTCTTGTTTGTTGTTTTTTTTTGTCCTCCTAATTGCCTATTTACTTGTCATAATTTTTGAGCTCTCTTCATTTGGCCATTTTTTTTCATTTTTTAAATATCAATTATTTCCTTGTAATAGCTTCAACTTCTGTATTAAGTCTTTATGTTTTCTTTTTAAATGCAGTGCAAAAATTACCTAAACTTCTAATACTGTAATTTTTAGAAGCCTCCAGTTTTCTCACTTCCTAGACTAGTGTTTTCAAGGTTGTTTTATTTTCTTTTCTGACAAATTGCCTCATTTTCACAGAGCATTCTGTCTCAAAATTGAATATTCATGTTCTGAATTCACTTGGCTTGCTTTTGCTGAAATCTAATCACGCTGAGACAGCTACCTCTCCTGAAGCAGCTCTCATGCATCCTCTGGGACCAAACACAGATCAGCGTGTTCTCCTGCTGGTTATTCCACACAGCAGACAGCACTGCATGCCAAAATTTTTTACCTCCACACCTTGCCCTGACAAGGCATCAATCCAGTCTATAGAAGGACACTACAACTACCCACTTTGCTGTCTGTTTTGCAACTGCAGCTCCTCTCACCTCATGCAACATTTCCTGGTCATGTTATGATGCTCAGTCCCTGTCTGAGCAGAGGCTTGTCAGTACAATCCTACCATGACACCTTGTTAATAGGGGTTCCACTGCACGCTTCTTTTCCTTGGAACATTTTTATGCCATTACACTTTATATTATCCTTCAAATACAACACCACTCCCCCACCAATATGTTCTGCTTTCTTTTCCTGCAAGATTGGTAGCCTTGCAACAGCATATCCCACGGACTATACTGCTTCCACCATGTCCCTGAGATGATTGCTCCATCAGGGTTGCCATTTGAGACCAGAAATCCTCATTCTTCCATTCTCTTGTTAAAACACCAAGCACTGCTGTAAAACCCTAGCTCCATCACTGAGCATTGCTGTGCAAGGAGGGACTACAGGCAGCCTCATTTCCTTGTTCATTCCAATCTGTTTATTTCCCTTCCAGCCTTTTCAGAGGTGCATAGCCTGGCCTAGTATTAACTATGGCATAGCCTGACAGCCTGCACAGATCCATCTTGTCCAAAAATGTCTTCATTTCCTAATCCTACCTTTCTGCCCCATAACCTTCCCTTCGCCCATGGGAATTGCAAGGCAAACGTTCTGGTAGGAGTCCAAGATTTATCTATCCTTGTGGTTACCATTTTGATGCTGGAACAGCTGGATACTACCAGGAAAGTCTGGGTCCAGTTCTCCTGTCTAAAGATCTTAGAATCATAGAATGGTTTGAGTTGGAAGGGATCTTAAAGATTGTGTAGTTTCAATCCTTCCACCATGGCCAGGTACACCTTCCACTAAACCAGTTTGCTCAGAACCCTATCTAACCTGGCCTTAAACTATTCCAGGGATAGGGCACCCACAACTTCTCTTGGCAGCCTGTTCCAGTGCCTCACCACCCTTACAGTAAAAAAGATAGGAGCTTCAGTCCCCCTGAGATACCTGAGTTTATCCCACTGTGCTCCACCTGCTCCTCTGTAAAGTATGGGCTATGCATGGGCTCCATGTCACATCTGCTAATGCTGCAGAAGCCCAGAGACACTCAAACAGCACTAGATGGCTGTTGTTCAGGCAACTGAAGTGAGCTGCTTAGGAATGTGAGATTTGCCCCAGAACAGCAGGGAAATAATCCCAAACTGGAAACAAAGAGGTGCTTTGGCACAGCTAGTTACAGTAGACAAAAATGGTACTTCCTCTGAGGAAAGTAAGGAAGAATAAGAAAGAATTAAGGACACTTTTTCCAGAGCAAAGATACTCAGCTTAATCAATTTGATGCTAGACATGGCTGCTAAAAAAACCTAAAATCAAATAAAGAGTGAAAAGAGTTCTAGAATAACAGTGAAAAAGCAACCAGAGGTTCCGGGCTTCATGGTTTCTTTTGGGCTGCCTCTGCTGCACACCTTGTGGTAGAATCAGCTGTTCTAAACAGGACAGTAAGAGGGGGAAAAACTCATCAAAATCTAAGTGAATCCTAGAATGCTCTGGGGTTTTATATCACAGCTCTGATGATCCTTTTCCAGAAGGTTTTGTATCCCTAAGATCAAGGCTATTATCTGCCACACATTTTGTTATTAGCCACAAGTTCTTTGCCATAAGGTTTGTAACCTTTTTGAGTTTTGTAGTACTTTTGCATAGTATGTCACTTAAAGCACAAAATAAAGGATCTCAAATAGAATAGCAGAAATAATTATTTCTAAGCTCATAATTAAGTGTTCTTAGAACCCTTAACTCTCAGTATTACTGATTGAGGGCTTTGTAGGTTAACTTCTCTGCTTTTGGGGGCATTCAACATCTACACAAAAACATCAAAAGAAGGCAATCTTGTTGTAGAACATATAATCAAATTTGCTTTGCATTTTCACACAGCTACAGTTTCTGCATGTCCCTTTCAAATACAATATAAATTTGAAAATGCTACATTTTCCCCCATACAAAAATGCTCTTCTGCATAACCAAGGACATAGCCTAGTGCCACCATACATTGCAATACACGCCCTCATGTATTGTGTAATTCCTTTTCCTTTAAACCACTGCACATATGTTTTTCTTTGGAGTCTGGCTCCAAGGCCAGAAAGAGCAGTGGACATGTTCATGCTGTGATTTCTCCCAGAATTTCATGGAGTATTCACTTTACATTTCAGTAGTTTAAGACATCATTCAGGGATGTCTTTTGTGCATGTCCTAACAAAGAAGCGTGTACTTACTGCTTGTGAAACAGCCTCTTTATGGGATACTCAGGGCTACACATTGCAAAATATAGGACAACTGAAAGTTTTCCTTCAAGTGATGTAATGCCATACACTGAAAGTGCAATCCATACTTAAATGTGGATTAATAAAAATGAACTTAAATATGGACTAAATATGTAAGTACTTCTGATTTGGACGTGACTGAGCTCACAGGTTCTCTGGGGACAAAATACAAATTGCATAGCTACCTCTGGAAAGTTGATGGGGCTATGAAGCAATGACTCACTGCACATTTTACTGACTCAAATTATATTCTTAGTTCTCAAGCATGTTACAATTAACAAAGTAATGCACAGGAGAGTTTTAGTCCTTGTGCATTACTTAGTCCTCTTTGGCACCATTTTGCAGTGTCAGTCTTTTGCCTTCTTTGAAATTATTCCTGATCAACATTACTTAAATAATAATCCAGCCAAGGGTGGGCCCAGTATTATACCAAAACAAATGTAGCAGAGAAAAGTTTCAACAAATGAACCCCAGTATCAAGAGGAGGTTGCAGCAGAATTTATCCAATTTAAACAGTGCATATTTGGGCACTGAGCAGAGCTATAGGAGAAGTCTAGGAAATACCATTTTTTGCCCTAAGCCAACACCCAGAGTGGTAACCAGATATGCCTTTATCGTTCCTTCATTTAACAGTTTTTAATTAGCAAAGGCAAAGAAATCCCAGGTACTGTAAAAAAATCCCAAAACACTGCTAGTACTCAGCAGCAACCTTCCTTCCACATCTGTGCTGAACTAAAGCCATGACACTCGGCCAGGAATATCTCTTGTTCATTGTTCTCCAGGAGGAGAGAAGTTAACCCCAGTGCCTTGGAGAGCTGCAGTTTGAGTCATTAACATTCAGCCTACACAAATCCCTGCTGCCCTAATGCTTGGGCATTGTGCTGCCTTCACAGCATCCCATAAACTACTGCGCCATGTTGCAGCACAGTGCCCAGCACTGGCCATACCCCTTGCAAAAAGTACTTGTGTTTCAGAGGCAGGTAAATCAATTATTTAATATAAAATCTTCAGCACAAAAATGTATTTTCTATATTTTCAGAGTAAATATGCATTGGAGTAATGAAATGCAAAGCTGTCTGGCTAAAACTCAGGGGGGTTGGATAGGGTTTTACTTTTTGTTACACAAACCAAAATAAACTTATTTTAGAGCATAGGAACAATTTCTTAACATTTTTAAATGCTGAATAGCTTTGTTTCCAATCCAAAACCTAAATAAATCCTATTTCCAAGCCAAACAGTTTTTTGGGTTTTTTAGATCAAAACCACAGAGGAAAAAAAGGAGTGTTGTGGGGTTTTTTCCACCACATTACGTGAAATGTGGTAACCAGGAGCTGCACAATGTGAGATTAGAAAAACCATATGAAGCAGTGAAGTGATATATATAAAACTTCATTTTGCACAGCTCCACCGGGGATAAAAGTGCTACTTCAGTGAAAGATATTATTAGAATTTGTAATGCTCTTGCCTTGGAAATAGCTGTCATGTCACCCACCAGGATTATGTCTGGGTGGACAAATAAGAAGAGCAGATGATACATGAAAGCAGTAGAGATGGAAGCATTTTTCAGAATTAGACAGCAATGACAAGGGAAATGAAAATGACATGTAAGGTCTAATTGGAATTCCTTTAGTCACTTGGAAAGGATATTAAAAAGCCTTTCTCAAAGCACCCTTATCAACATTTTCTTCAGGAATTAGTGTACAGCATAATTTAGTCAGTGCATAAGCATATTAATTTTTCATTCTGTGAGTAGGTGACAGAAAGCTTGCACATATTAATGCCAGCCCATGAACTCTTGTTTGGGCCACAGCAGAGAATAAAGCTGGGGAGCAGTAGGCAGCTGGCCACCCTCTGTGCCCAGCTTCCTGGGACACTGTCCTGCCACAGCCCTCAGCCTCAGCTCATCCACAACCTTAACCTTGCCATACAAGCTCACTGACCTACTAATGCTCAGAGATCCTAAGACCAGGGTTCACCAGCAAGAAGCTACAGCAGCACAGAGGACTAAGAAGGGACATGTCACAACCAGGATACTTGGATCTCATTTGTGCTTCTTCATCCTGTTCAACAAACCATTCAGAAAGCAGTGAGAAGTACTACTTAAGATACAATTATGTGTCTACTGTCTTTGAACACCCACTCAATCCCCACACATGCTGTTCCTCACTCCCAATACAAACCTACCTTGGAAGCAGTGGTTAAGACAACAGCAATGGAGACTGAAAATAAATGACCATAGGGAGCAAAAGCTGGGTTTTCTAACCCAGTAAGAAGCTTCACCTAAAACCCACACACTGATCAGCTTTTCTGGGACACTGCAAGGCCCAGCCTACTGGGGAAAGTACTCTCAGGGCAACCAGAGAAAATATTCAAGACAGTCTGGACCCAGTTAGAGTCCTCCTGCCACACAGCTGGAAAAGGACTTGCTCTCCTGAACAGGAAAAGCTGCTCATTTTCCTGAGCCTTTCTTGTACAGTGCACTTGGGGGTCAGTCTTACCCAACCACTTCTCTGTCAGGAGAGGTTCAAGTGTCCACAGTGCTCTGCTTGTAGCACATACTTGTCATCAACCCTCCCAGCTCAGATTGGCAGCTTAATTATCCTTTTATCTCAACATCTTGCATGAACTGTCAACATCATAGCCCCAGTGAAAAGCAGGTAATGTGAATGGATACAAGAAAAAAATCTGACCTTGCAAGATTCATTACTTCTCCACAAACAAGACACATTGGTCCACATAGGGATCATTGCACTGGGATTAGCCCATGCTGGGAACCGAAACTGCTCAAAGCAGTCACTGAATGACAAAGAGGCCCTGATCAGACTAATCTGATGTTGAGGTTAGCTCTGCTTTTGGCAAGCAGCGAGGTTAAATGTCCTCCAAGTACACTTCCACTACAGCTATTCAACCCTGTTCTTCCGAGAACTCCTTATTCCATCTGACCGTTTCTAGCTGTCCTGCATGAGCTGTACATCCATCACAAAAACTTTTTGAAGATTCCCACTTTTCTAAGCTTAGCCTGAGCTATAACCTCACCCCAGTGCCAATTCTCACCTATATTGGCCTTACTCTGCATTTAACAGGAATTCCAAATATCTTTGGGGGGTGGAACGAACTGGAGTAGGGGCTGTTGAGTTCCCCTCCACAGCAGTTATCGAAGGGCTTGTGTTGTTCCTTCATACAGTGCAAAACTGGCCTCTTTTGACAGAGGAACAAGCTCTTGACATCAAAGGAAAATTGACAGGACATGCAGGGGGAAGAAACCCTTCCTTTATTAACCCTTCTTGTTCTCTCTCTCAGACAAGGGAACGACAAAAAGGCCATGTGCACTCATCGTGCAATCCCCAAGAAAAATCCTTGGAAACCAGTCTAGTGGAGGTCAGAGCAGAAAGTGCTGTTTACCAAAACTAGTATTTTCTGTAAAAGTAATCTATTTTCTGCTTACATAATACTGGAACGAGGTCCGTGCAGCTTGATTTGTTATGAAATGAGTCTTCAATGCACACGTGCCTTTAAGAGAGTCTGGAACACTTGAAATTGGTTAAGATATTTTAAAATAGCCATTGAAGGTATAACTATAAAAATACTTGGTGTAATTATTTAACCAGTTTGTTATTTGTTCTGAGAAATTCATACGCTCCACTCAGGTGCCAAATGGCAGGTAAGAGGCTTAGGAGCTGTCCCTTGAACCACTCTCTCCAAGAGATAAGGTGAGACCAACTACATCTCTTCCTACTAATCTATCAGTAAACCTTGAACTTTTGGCACCCACGACATCCTGTGGTAAAGGCTTTGCTCTTCAGGTTAGCTGCCTGTTTAGAGAACCCCACATGTACATTTGTTCTGAATCTTGGTTGATCATCTTCATTTGATGCTTCTCCATTCTCATATTAGCTCAGTTCTGTCCTACTCTGCTCATCCTTATGCACATTTTCTCCAGTCTAGCATCTTCATTCCTTCACAAAAGGCTTACCACAACTTGGATCATCCTCTTTTGAACCTTTTCCTAGTCTACCATCACCTATTTGAGCTGAGAGGATGAGAACTGTACAGAAAATTCATGGAGGAGGTACAAAAAAATTATACAGTGGCACAATGTTTTCTTGGGTCTCTTTTTTTTTTTTGTTCCCCATCATGTTAATAACTCCTAACATTTCATATGTTGGTTTCATTTAACCATCACAAAGTGCTGACTGCTACCGGTGTTTTCAGGTGTTTGATGTAACCCCAGATCAAGCTCATCAGTTATATCGCCCTGCTCCCTCAGCTCTTATCAGGGCTATAATGCTGTCTGTGGAGTCATAATTCTTTTGTTCTTATATGCATTCCCTAACATTCATTTATACTGAGGTAACTTTTTTGCTCAGTCACCCAGCATTACAAGATTCTTCTACGTGTCTTCACATCTGGTCCTGCTCTGTATTAATTTGAACAATTTAATGCCATCAGCAGATTTTGGCAGCTCACAGCTGACCCCATTTTTCAGATCCCTTAGAAATGAGCTGAAGTGCACAGACCCCACAGGTTCTTCTGTTGAATTTTCACCACTGCAAGAACCATACCCTTTCTCCTGCCCTGGTTTATGACTTTACATCTGCATAGGGATTTTCCCTATTTTCACTTCTGTGGGATGGCCAAAAGTGATATTCTGGGAAGTGGCAAGTGAATATCCCCTACTTTGTGCTAAGTTTCAGGTCTTCAGGTTGTTTGGCTGGGCTCTGTGTCTCTCTCACATTATCTATGAATTCCTGGAACTGTATCAGTAGCATTTCTGCTCCACAGACAGAAAATATACAGATACATTGCCAGTTTGTCTACACCCATTCCTCCCATACCAAGGGCCTGATAAATAACAATGGGATCTGCAAATACACCAGTGCTGTTTTAGTGAGATGCTATTCTCCTGGTTTTGAGGCAAACTAGAGCCTGATGTGCAAGACTGCTGCAGAAACCTTTCCTGCTTAAACCTGACTGCTGGACATCAGAAACTACACAAGTGATCAAAATCTGAGAAAAAAATAGCCACTTATGTCAGTTGTTTTGGTTTACTGTACAGGCTTTATTATGTGACATCTTTTTTTTTTTTTCCCACAGGCTCTTCCCTTTATTTACTAGACGGAATAGTTGGGTTTCACTTTGCATTTATTTTGGTTTTCTGCTTTATTTTGCTGCATAAGGCACAACTTAATCCCTGCTCTGAAGAAAGAATTAGTTGCCTCCTCCAGTGTTTTTCAGGGCTGTTCATCCCTAACGGATCTCCAAGCATGTCAGAAACATTCGGATGTCAAATGGGGAAAAATATGTGCAAACCCTGCCAGAGTTTAGACATGCAGCTGACTGCTGCCACTCGAAAGAGAAGCACAACTGAGAGCCAACCTGGTTTACTTCTTTTACCATCTGCAGCACCAGGGAAGATGGGACATTTTGCCCAAGGCTTTTCGACATGCTTTGTGACAGCAGAGTAAGTGTCAAAGAGAAAAAACTTGGGTTGTCATCATGGGCTTAGAAGTAAATGCTACTTTGGTAGACAGTGTTTTGACCCAAAACCTGACCTCTTTTACCTTTCAAAGTTAAAATAAAGAGACACTAAAACTTGTCAAATAAAAAGTCACGGGACCTTTTCCCAGCATAGTCACAGCAACACTTTCCACCGCAGCATCAGAACACCAAGGAGATGCTGGCTGGCAGGCAGTCCAGCCCCCACGCATAGCAAGGCTATGAGCAAAGCCATGTCAGTCACAGCTTTGTCTATCACAGTCCTAAAACCCTGAAAACCCCTCCAGGTACCTTTTCTTATGCAGCACCAAACTCCTTTAGCACTGGGTCCAAACCAAACACCCCATGGTGGCATTCCTGAACATTGTCCCTTGATATACTGGGCAGGGATTTGGTCCTTCATTCTTTGCAACTATCTTTTCAAGTTCTTGAGCACTTCACCCTCTTCTGTGTGAACCATGGCTAGGCTGCCTCCCCCATCTGTGAACAGATCCATAATTTACACTGAATTTCTTTTAGCAGCTAGCATACCTGCAGGATTCCTCCTTTGTTATCCTTGAAAGCCTGCCTCAAGTCTTTGCTCCAGCTGGGTTTTTGTCTTCTTGATTTTGTCCTGAGGCACACAAGGGATGCTTTTATACTCCTATTGTCTGTCCCCACTTCCATCTCCTTCATGCGCTCAGTCTCATCCCAGTCTTGAAATGTCCCAGTTGTCTTGAAATGCTGTTTTTCAGACACATCCAGCCTGGGGCAGACAGCTGGCATGGAAAATTACAGCCCAGTCATAGCTTCTTTGAGTTGTAAGTAACTTAAATGAGAATTTATAATGAGCAGGGTCAGGAAATTTCAATAATTAGAAACTCTAGCCCTTCCACCTGTAATTATTTACTGTCAACTATTGCAGCCAGCACTCACTATGCTCTGGCCATATAATACTTTTGAGCAACCCTGAAGTCTATTTGTAATACCCAAATAAATATAGCTCTGATCTAGCCTAGCAAATGAGTACTAGTGCTTGCTCTGTTTAATGTTATTGTGCTACCTTCCACTATTTCTGCAACCCTAGACATTTTTAATTTATTTCTGATATTTTAATCTTCTTTCCCACAGCCACACGTCATTGTATGCTCTCTAGTCCTTGCCAAGATTTTTATTTGGATTTTTATTACATCTAATATCGCTTGCCCATACTCTGTACCACTTTTTCTCATTTCACCCCAAGCTGGTCCCTGCCTCTCAAGCTCACACTCCCTTTATTTTCCCCCTTTACCTCACACATGTCACTCCCCTGCACCTCTCTCGCACAGTCTGTTCCCATCTTCATCTTTCACCTCAGACACATCTCTTCTGGCTTGACACAACCTCTTGTCCATGCCACTTTATTCCAGAACAATTTAGTGTCACACTTTGTCTTCCCCCCTGCTCTGGGGAGGGACCAGGCTCAAGTGCAGTGTTTCCCTAGGGTGTGTTCATTCTCTCCCTTGCCCTCTACTCTAATCTCATCCCTCATTCTCACAGCCAGCAGCTGTCCTGGACAGCCTGCATTTGGCAGGCCAGACATGTCCTCATTCCACCCACAGAGCCACCAACCTTTTCTGATTCTGGTAGAGTTATTCCTGCCCCTTGGCTTCAGTGGACACACAAGAGATGCTCTAAACAGGGTTGCTCCTTCATCCAGGCCCGAGCTGGGCATTGAGTTTATTGTTTGGTTCTTTCTTTTGTCTCATCAGAGAGCCAAGATCTCTGTTTTACCTGCTACAAAAGTAACTGGCTTTTCTTGCAGGATTGAGGTCAATAAGTCCTACCCACTCCTCCCACCCAGCTGCTGTAGATACCTGCCCCACGCTGTTTCTGGATGCCAGCAACAACAGTGGGAGGGACAACATGCCAAGTTCCTGTGGCAGAAGCCAGGGAGAATAACAATTCAGCAAACTTGGAGGCAAAGCCCCCTGCCCTGTACTTTCTGCATGATCTTGGGCAAATTGTTCAGTTACTTCACAATCCCTAATGAGAACAGCACTTTCCTGAACCTACTTAGTCTAACACTGGCCTACAAGATACCCTGAAAATATATAGAGCATCATGAATATTGATAAGATAAACATGACTTTGGAATAGGAAATCAAGAAAGCTACCAGGAAATGTTTTCTATTTTCTTTGCCTGGGGGAAGCACGATCACTCTCCGTTCACTTTGGCAACATCCACCCACACAGAAGGGAAAATAGAGGGAAGCTGGCAGAGCAAGAGCTCCAGCTCAGGTCTACAAGGATATACCACAGTGAGATTTGCCCACAGCAGATGTATCTTTATAAAGAAATGGTGGCTGACCAAAGGATAAATCCAGGAACTGCCGAGCAGTTGAATCTATGGGATCATCATTCTAACAACACCGTCCATTGAACTGAGCAGTCAGCCCCACACAAAAATCCAAATCAGCCAGATGGTCTCCTGTCACTGTGCAGATCGCTCGGTATGAGGCAAATGGCCTTTGTATGCTTGTCTTCTGAGGTGTTGCCTAATTTGTTTTAACTGTTTAAAAATTAAGGCCGTACTCAACACTTTAGCTACTCTTGTTTGTTTGCTTCATTCTGTTAGTAAGTACTAAATATTTAAAAAGGTCTTACAAGGTACCATCTAACAGCAGGTTCAGCTCTTGCTATGCTGCACATTAATAATTTAAACCTCCCTGGAATAAAAATGAAGCCTGAAATAGTGCATTGGTATAACCTTTATATTATACCTCTGCGTGCAGGTAGATGGGAGACTATAGTAAGGGGCTTCTGAGGCTGTGGTGAGGCAGTTCAACCTATGAGGACCTCTTTCATCTCATGCTCACTCCTTCTGCCCCTGTGACTCCAAAAATGAGCTGCCCTCTTCCCTCTGCAGCTCTCCCACTTCCCTATTTGCTCCACACACCTGGAAAAGCTGCTTGTCCCTCCAGGAACACAGTCCTGCTGCCTCCAGGTAGATGCTTTATCACAGTGCCACAAGCTGACAGGCAAGGGGCATCTCCCTGTGCATTGAAGAGGTAAGAAACAGTGTTACCACAGCAGACAAGCTGTACATTGGCCTTTCCCAGTGCTTTATAAAATTCCTGTCCTTTCAGGGGAATTCTCACAAAAGTTCCAGTTTTTATTGCTAACAGCTGTTTTGCTTGCTCCTTCAGCAGCTCTACTTTTACAGGAATCCTCACAATTATTGGTACATATCACTGCAGCCTTTGCAAGGGAACCAGATCTCCCAGACAGCTTTTCCAGCAGAGTAGAGGCTTCACCACGTCCCAGAGCAGCAGACCAAGCCTCCCTTTACACTTTCACAGGGGACCAGGGCAGGCATGCAAAAAGGAGCTTTGTGCCTCTAATTATTTGACCTGTCAGCTTGCCCAGATATGTTCAATGGTGTTTTCACATACAAACTGACTAGGAAAGCATTGAGCCATCAAGCCCCAAAAAAAACCCAAAAAACCAAAACATTCACAGAAGTCATTTTGTGTACCCATAACTAAGGTCACAAAGGCAGGTGAAGGGAGCTGGGACTCTGCAAATAGAGCTCTGAGTATTTGAGCAAGGCAACAAAAGCTTTGTCAAATTCAAGTTTCTGACTACAAGTTTATTATTTTATTATTTATTTTCTTTGTGTACAAGGGCATAAGACTAAAATGTCGGTAAAAGAGGCAGGAAGGAGGGAAAGCAAGCAAAAAGCCAGAAAATTAATACAGACTTCAGTGCAAACACCAACTTTGCCTAAAGTAACCTGACATCAGGAGGCACTGCTGGGTAACAGCACTACAAACAACACAGGCAGAACTTTAAAAATAGTAACACAGGAATTATTAGCACACCAGCTTGCTATTCTCCTTCAGCTCAGTAACTCAAGAGGCCTCTGCTTCTGTTAAGCAAAATGCAAGACACGTCCCGTGGGTAGCATTAGCCTTGTAAGTACAGCACTTCCCACACTGTTAAAAATAACCTTTCTTGTCTCTCTACACCGGACTTTGGTGTTGGTTTTGTTTTCTGCTTTAAAATATCAACACGATTTCAAGGCAAGCTAAGAAAATTTACTTCTACAAGGTGAAAATACATGGATGAGTTACACATCCTATTTATTGCATTCAATCAATCAAGCCAGTCAAGTGGCTTATGTCACCACAGTGCTTTGTGGCCTCAGCTGCATTTATCCTGACAATACCCCCATGACAAAACCAGCCCTGGACCATTAGTGCAAGGGGGGCTGATGCACAGAAGTGACTTTCTGAAGGCCACACAGGAGCTCTCTGGGGAAACAGCAAGCTTAAATCACAGTTTGAGGAGCTAATAACCCTTATCAACTGCATTTGTATTTTATTGCAGCCAAGCTTATTTGTATTGCGACTGCCTCCCTGCCAAACAGGTGAAAACCCCAGAACACCACCCGGGTACATCACAGCGGTAATAGCTTGGGAGATCCCTGTAATTTCTCACAGGGGAATGCTGTGCAGCCACTTGGCTGTAAGTGCCAGTTCTCGGCTTGACCTGACACCTGTGCATCTTCCTCACACTGCTGAATAGCACAGAGGCTATAGCTGAACAGAGCCCTGGAGACAGAAGGGGGCCAAGGCAGGAGGCGGTTCAAGTCACCCTCCCCTGTGGAGCAGAGAAGAGTTGCCAAGGCAGGAGGGCTCAGGGTATGAGTGAGAGAGAGCAAAGACAGCCACCGGAGCCTGGAGCCCATAGGGGCAGACAGTGGAGTGCTCCAGGGGGCAAGCACAACGAGAAGCAGAGTGCAGGTCAGGAATATTTTATTTGACTTCTCAACTGAGCTGGATCAAGGCCTGGTCCAATGCAGGCTAGCAACATCTGAAAGCAAGTGTGTCAAGGCAGTGTTAGCTAGCCAGAGAATCCAGCCTAAAGAAAGAGCAGTGCATGAATCTAAAACCAGACTAAGCACCCAAGAAACCCCACATGTGCCACTTCCTTTCCAGAGCAGCTGTAGTGTTTTAATAGTGCATTTGAATCATCCAGCTCTTTTTAAGGCTGCCCAGTGGGCTGGAAACTCTGCAGTCAGGCACTCAGGTCTCTTCTTAACTCGCAGCTAGGTCAGAAAGCAGCCCACAAGGTTTTCTGCCATCTACCAGCCAGGCAAAAACAGTGAGGCTACAAAACCAAGAGATAATGGCTTCATACACAAAACCCTTTAACAACACACAGGGTCCAATGTTTCTTATTTCATTCAAGTCCATTAAAGCCAGCTCACATAGCAACTCATCTATTGCACTTGTCAGCAAGCACTGTTTGAAGCTGACCTTCACTTAGACCACAGCATCCCGAGATCCGATAACAACTCAGCTTCCTCCAAGCCTGACCTGAGCTCAGAAATGCACCATTTGGCTTGAGGATTTCAAGCTCTGTTTGCTGACTGTGAACATTGCATACCCAAGCCTGACTCTTTATTCTTAGCTAGTTACCAGTGACTGCCTTTGCTTGGTTCATTGATTTACTCCCTTCTTTAGCCTGCTGAAGATGACCTTGTTTTGTTTCATACACCAGAAAGGCCATGCTCTGCAGCAAAAAAAATTCCTATGTCTGGAACTGAGGCACGCAACCACACCAAAACACATCACCCCCCTTCAAATAGCAGAAAGTGCTGCACACACATAAGGGGCAAAGGAGAAAGCAGTGGTCAGTGGAAAACTATTATTTTACATTATGCTACCTACTACATTTTTAAGAGTCCTTGGGGTAAAAAAGGGTGGTTTGAGAAGAGGTTTTTAAAAATTTAACCCACTATTTTTTATGGGGTAAAAAGCCTTTGGCCTGCTATACAAATCAGATGCTAGCATTCTCCTATCAGAATATGGAGGTTTATTTAATTATAAAGCCTAGTTTTTCATTTATTTTTTCTTTTTTACTGCTGTAGCACCAAGCAGTTACAGGCATTCTTAACTAGGCATATGCTATTCCTTTGTCAATATCCAGAAAGCTTTCAAGAATGGCCAGTGAGTTGGGAACCTCAAATTCATAGTCCTCCAGGTGAGAAACATTGTGAAGAGAGTAATTATTTTATGAATAAAGGACCTTTTAAAGTGCCCCATGTGGGAACACCAATAAATCAAGGCCCTTTGAACCAGTGGTTAATTATGAATGCCTCAGCCATTGGCCTTAACAAGCTTGCAGCAGAACAAGCAGTGTATGTTGCTAGCAAGAGAAAATGCTCAGTTAGGCTGGGTGAGCTTCAAGCTTGACTATTTAGACTACAGGAACCCTGTATTTGCCCATAGAGTATTTCTCAGCAGCATAAAAAAATGGTGTATCTCTAATGTTCTGGAGGGATAAAGATTATTTTCCCATTAATAATAATAAATACCTTAATCCTATTTAAACCTTTGAATATACCCAAACAACAACAGTGCCTCAGTAGGATTCCCACTTGTTATATCTGCTATAGCTCCCTCTTCACAAGTGATCTTATACTACACTGCTCAATTTTTTTCAAAGGTATTTTAAAAATACTACATTATTTATGAATCCTGCCAGTGAGCAACTCAGAGGTGGTGAAGGACATAAAAAGATAGAGAAATGCAAGCAAGGCTTCTCAGCAAACATTTAGGCATTCTCCTTAAGCAGTAAAACCTCATTAATCCTTAAAAATTAAAGAGATCACTGTGCTGCTTCTTCCTCTGATGTGTTAAGCCTAGACAGGGCCTTTGCTACCAGGAGGCAGGTCCAGCTGGAAAGATGTTAGAAAGCCACTGAATCAGCCAAAAGATTCCCTGCAGATTTGCTTCATTTTTCCAAGTCACTGCCAGCTTCCTGTAGTTTCTTCCCGGATGCTTTTGACATGTCAGCAGCTGAAAGGACCAATTCTACTCCTTTAGGAAACCAGAAAACAGGGCATAAAGAAGGAAAAATACTGATATATCATTAGATATAGCAGCATCTTCCTTGGGAAACTGCTGTCCTGAAAAGCTCTACTGTCAAAGCTTACAAGGAACACGAGGACTTCCTTTCCTTCTTCACAGAGATTGACGGCAACCTCCTTTGACAATGTGACCTAATATTAGATGCAAGAGAGTTCATGTTTGTTTTCCTAAAGCAATGCAGTTTTTTACAGAAAGCTTTCAGTCCATTGACCCTTTAGAGGTCCACAGAGAGGAAAGGAAGCACTGCTCTTTGCTGTTAACTGAGCGCCGGTGACAGGCCCATGCGAGACAAGGGAGCGCTACCTGTGTCCCAGCTTTCAGCCACAGGACTTGCTGACACCACGTTAGGCAGTGGCTGTGTGAAAGTGTGAGTCACAACAGGAACCAGCAGGCAGGCTGTGCTCTCTGGTGTCCTTTTCTTTCCCTAAGCAGAGATGGATAGTACGCTGTCATGATCCAAGCAGGGGCAGTACAAGTAATAGGAATTAACAGACAGTTCCACAGCAGTGCATTAATGCACAAATACTGTCTTATGCACTCTTGTGGAAAACAGTTCTCCAAGATCGGCAAAGCAGAAACAGGTAACAAAATGGAAGACAGTAAGAGATATTTAGGCTGGAATGGAAACCTCAGGCTTGACAAGCTGAGTGGGCACTAGAATACCTGATGAAGTAGAGAACTCAGTTCTGTTTCATTAATGTCAACAAATAGGCAAAAAAATATTTTGTGGTATTTACTTTAAATACAAGAGCTCAGTCATTTGCTATCCCTAAGTCAATATCTTCCGAGCCTTCCATGGACTGTTGTGGTAAGGAGTTACAAGCCCTTACCCCCGCCTGCCTCCCAGTTACCTGACATGTGACAAACTGGTGGGATCACCTGCCCTTCCATGCAGCTTTGGTCTTTCTCTGGGAACCCTTCCAATTCCCTGCACTACCCAGAGATGGGAAGGGTTCCCTTGAGCTGGAAAATAAAATACTGTGTAATTTAAATATATCCCAACAGCACTCACACAATTCTTGTAAGATTATCTATGTCCAAAGCTTTATACAGCAAGCAACCACCAGTTGTGTGTTTCCCCTCAGCAGTACAGCAGTCCCAGACTGTGAGGGAAAGATCTGTGGGTAACTGAAACCCACACCTAATCTTTCATTACAGAAAAAAAGGGTATAATGAAAATGTTGTCATTTTAATTTGCTCCGTCTATAGAGCTTCCCAAAAATAAGTGGCACAGAAAGCTGTGTATCCATTTCCCAAATGCCATTACAGAGCTTTGAAGACTTCTGCCAAGTTCTGAGCATCAACTACCATTTATTAGAGTTGTTTGCTCTCAGTAAGTGACACTTTTAACAATGAAAAGAACTCAAAAGACTTTTTTGATTTGCAGACAGCCCAACATTTGACAGTTTCTGTCCCCAAGGGGCAAAATTTGGAAATATAATTGCTTGCAGTGATAGCCAGGCTCTGCTGCAACACATTTTCAATCTAAGCACATATTAAAAATGAGCTTGTTTCTCTATGTCTTCAACTATTTATCCCCAAAAAAGAGTTGATTGTTTCTAGCGCTGACCCAAGAACAAGTTTCTTCTATCAGGGTCCTTATGTACTGCAGTAAAGCATGGATGAAGTGATATATAAGAGCCCCCATCACTAACCCACTTTATAGGAAGGTTGCTTTCCAGTTAATTGAGTGGTCTGTATTTAAATGGAAAAATGGTAAACTACATCATCTCTAATGGCAAGTGACACCAGCATATTTTAATTTTATCTAGCTTGTCTACCTCATAGGTTTCTGTGGACAAGCAGACCTGAGGTCCTACCAGCACAGAGAGAGCTCCATGGGCTATGTGGGATGCATCACAAAAGGCACAGTAGCAGAACAGAAGCACGGTCAGCTCCAGCACCTACAAATGTTATTTCCCTGATTGTCCTTGACCTTAACTTTTTATCACAAGCCCAGTGTCTTTCCTAGGATTTCTGTTCCTTAAATTGCTGGAGATGGGAAAGGAAGATTCAGTCCCCCATCAACACCAAAACCAACTTACAAGGGATCCTCAAGAAAGCATCTCAAGAAACAATCAAACCATGCATTATAAAAGATTCAGGACTCCACAGCCTCAGAGTGCCTACATTACTTGCCTCATAATTCTTGATCATTTGAGACAACCAAGGTTCAGTGAGGAAACTTTGAAAGAAGTGTAAGGTCAGCATATTCCTGTACCATGCCTGCTGTTTGATTTGCAGTCCCTGCCCTAATGCATATTTGACAGTTGCTTCACCATTTATAGTTAACAATACTCAGTGGTTGGACACAAAGACTCTGAACAGACTCTATTCTTACTTATGTTTTCAAAAAGCCAACCTTGCAAATGAGTTTTATCTGAGGTATTTGAACCAACTCCCAGAGTTCGAAGCACTTTTTTGGGGGTGTTTCCTGACTAATTAAAATAAAAGCACTCTCCTAGGTAAGACTTTGCTTTTGTGAGAAAGAGATGTGAAACTTGGGGGTGGGCTGGACACAATAGCCTAACTTTCTCCAGAAAAAAACCACACAGCAATACTGTGGGTTAATCTGATTTATTTGATATATCTTGAACCCCTGCCAAGTTATCTTTCCTGGTTCTGCAGAGGTGGCACAATTTTGACATACTTGAATTTCTGTTGCAAAAGGGATGAGAGCACAAGAGACGGAGGGAGAACAGTTGTTAGAGAAGACACCAACTGCAACCATAAATAAAAACAATAAGAAATACAAGTACTAAATTAGGAAGCAATCTAACAAGATCAGAACTGAGAAAATCATACTAATTTCAGGAAGTGATCAGATTTTCAGATTGCAAAGGTAACCAGAAAGGGAAAAGTTAAACAATTAAACAATTGTCACTTCACTCAAACCTAGCATTAAAACTTTAATTTTTGAGGAGCTGACACGTATTTTTAAACACATCATCCCTATGCCAAGGACAAAAAATCCAGCCTCAGAGTGATTAAGTGCTGAGCTGAATGTACAGCTTCATAAATGAAGAAATAATCATTACAATGTGTTATGTGGCAGCTCTTGGCCAAGGCACATTAGAGGACAAAAGAAAGAGCAGATACTTGAGGTAAACTATTAAAATTCTAAGGATTTACCATTATAAAACATATACTAGTGTGGCACATGGTTGATATGGAAACAGAAATACCTTTGAGAAAACTACAAAGAGGGAAATCTTACTAAAATGTTATAGCCCTTTTCCAACATGTAATCATTTTGTGCCTGTTTTAAGTCTAAACTAGCAACTAGAAAAATTCCCCTAATATGTTGCAGCTTTTCTGATGACTGTGAAATTTAGGCTAAAAGAGCAACTGGAGCTTAGGAGGCATGAATCAAATAAGTTCAGATGAAAGAACATTTGACAGCTTCATTTTCTTACAAAACCAGGCACTGTCAATTGGTAATGGCATACGTACAGCTATACCTATTTGAAAGACCCGCTTTTTAGATACATATATCAGAGGAACAAAGTTATTTGTATGTTTGGGTTGGCAAAAAACTACTGTGTCTCCCAAGTGAAAAACATGCTCTTTCCTAATTTCAAGCCTGAAAAACTGCAGTATTCCTTAGCGGCAGCAGAGACTGTACATATCACAGCCACTGCAAAATGGAAAAGCTTGATGACACATCCTACCCAATGCTCTGCTGGACACACTGCCTTATGAACAGCCCAAAGACTGGATTCAGCATTGGGCAACCTAGCTGGTAGCATTTGCACAAAGGTGCGTATATCTGTGTTACTCCTGAAAAAGCAGTACTCACCTCTCCACCAGGCCACTGCCTGGACCCAGAGCAAAGCCCAGTGGAGCCTGATGGAAGTAAATTCATCTCCAGCAAGCACTGAGTTTTGGAGACACAGACGGTTGGCGTGTTTGTTTTTTTTTTTTTTTCAAAGGACGTAAAGAATGTCTCCATTTGGTGAGTTTGTTTGTCTGCCACCAATTATTCCTTGTTTCATTACTTGCCCTACACCCTTAGGTTTCTAAACAAGAACATTTCTTCAGCCCTGCAAATGCTACTGGAGCATCTTCAGGATACTTGGAGGAAAAAAATAGACCACATTTATATTTTTTTCTCAGAATGTAAGAAAAACTGAGTAGCTCTAGGAGCTTTGCTCTCTCCTTGGAGGACATGGCTGAGTTGCACTCACACACTGATGAAAACTTACTCAGAAAAGTAAAGAAAAAAGGCAAAAAGTGAATAAGCTCCAGCAGTATGAGGCCATAAAAAGAAGACACTAAAATTTACCACACCCTTTCTAGTTTTTTGAATTGGTTTGGTATTAACAGCAGAGCCACTGTGGCAGAAACAGCACTATGACACATTTCCATTGAGTAGTAAAAGGTCCCTAAGAGAAATAATCAAGCTGTTAAGCTTGAAGGAATGGGGAAAACTAATGCAGACTGTAGATAAACACACCGTGAGGTACTGGAGGTAATGGATGACAAAACTGGTTTAGTAACTACTGCTTTGGTAGACTTGAAATTAAGTCTGGAGAGACACAACAGAAAATGTGTGGGTCATTGAGGATGGTTTGTTGCAGAAACTAGGTACAAAATTCTCTGAGGGCCCACTTGAACACAGGTTGAATTCAACTCCATTTCTGCTACGATGTGGTAGTCAAACAAGGCATGTGATCTGTTGCACTTCTACAGGCATTAGGCAAAGCACTGTCCCACTCCACCTGCGGTGTTGTCTGGGTACAATGGAGGCAACACACATGCAGCATCCCCAAATCCTCTCCGCTGTGGCAACTCTTAGGATATGCCTGAAGCCCATCTATCCAGCCTGCCACACTGGTAGTTCACTAAGTCCTAGAATCATAGAATGGTTTGGGTTGGATGAGACCTTGAAGCTCACCTAGTTCCAACCCCCCTGTCACTGGCAGGGACACCTTCCAATAGACAGGCTGCTCAAAGCACCATTCAACCTGGCCTTAAACATTTCCAAGTCAGATCTAGTGCCTTGGTCTCTAGCACCATCATGGCACACTCCTTGTAGTCTTGATATGGCTCTAGCTTGGTACTGGTTTGCTGGACAAGCCTGAAGCACCCACTGAAGCCTCTTCATTTGCTTTATGAGGTTTCCTGGTACTTATGGGAGTAGTAGAGACAGAACAAACAAATAGGAAGGCAGGGTCTGACCCAAAGCCAGGTTCAGACAGAGCTGTAAAGGAGACCTGCCTGCAGGGTCTGCACAGCCACCACTGTCACAAATTGGCTTCTCTAACAAGGAGACAACAGGTATTTGATGGGAATTTCAACATACTATCCCTACTGGAATTCCTTCTTTACTGTAAATCAGAATGTTAAACAGAGGCTATTCCAACCCAGTTTTGCCTCAGGTGAGCAATATGAAGGGAAACACAGACCCTGGATAAGCGCAATCCTGTCATAGATCTGCACTATCTAGTTCTCCATATGCCTGATAATACACATTGCTCCAACTCCCACAGGCCCAGTGTGACTGAGGGCTGCATGGCACAAACTTATCCACAAAGCCAGAGCTGACACTGATGTAGGATTCTCCTTTAAGGAGGCAGGAAAGTTTCTTGTGCTCTGATCCCTCTCTACCCCCTAGAAGGGGTAGTCAAACAAGTCTCTGTCATTGAAGAGGATCAGCTCCTACATTTTTTGTCAATTAGTTATATGCTCCAAGTCCAACCCAGTATTACAGAGTTACTCAGACTGAAACCTCTGCTAAGAGATAGCACAGGATACTTTTGATTTTGATCTTAGAAGGAAAAAAGTTCAACTAAATTACCAATGCAAAAGACATCTGAGTTTACTACCAAACAAAACCTGTTAATGGCACTTCAAAAAGAATTTTCAATTATACATATTTTAAAAATTTAATTTAAAAATTTAATTTTTAAAATAGCACAGTTTCTTTAAACAGCTAATGTCATTTTTTGATGGAAAACAGAAGTTTGTAAATAGCGTAAACTCATAGCTCAGAGAATTTGGTTAATAGTTCTAACAAAAAAAAAAACAACCATCAGCACTAGGTTAGATTATTATAAGTAGCAATTTCAAAACTTCAGAAACAGTCTGTATTTACACTGACAGCAGAATCCTCCAGTGGCAAAAATAAAATTTGCAGCACCAAGCACTTTCTAGTCACATTTTCACTTCATCACTTCAATTTCTCTGTAGCTTTCAATAGCAACTTCAATTACATTCACATGTACTATTTGCTTACTTCCAGAAAAAAAAAAAACGGTAACATGAAAGCCAAGTAAAAAGTAGTAGAGTTGTATATGCTGTGCAGCTAGTATTGGTAACCTGACTTGACCACTACATAAACTCATGGTTACATGGCCACAATACATAGAAATCAGTTTATTAGTTTCCTCTGCTTCACAAAAATCTAAAACCAAGTGAGCCAAAAAAACCCCACATAACCCCCAAAACCAAAAAATCCCAAATAAACAAAAACCCATGGAGCGGAAATCTAGAGTTTTAAGGCCTTTGATTACCTTGACTGAAACAGAATAACTCACCTAATGAAAGCTTTTCTAGAAAAGCATCCAATTTCAATTTGGAGATATTAATAAATGTCAATCTCACCTATTCACACAGTAGTAAGCTCAAAGGGCTCATTACCACCAAGATGTTCAATCTCCCTCCACACCTCATTTTCCTTCCTTTTCTTCCAGGTATTTCTTCTCCTTATGCTTTTCTCCAATACATGAAAACGCTCAACTCTCATTTTCTTCCCATACAGAAATATATACAGCAAAGCAAGACTTTTCTGCTTTCTTTACAGCTAAACATATAACAGGTTATTTTCTTAGTGATTTTTTCCCTGGATTTGCCAACATTGATTTTTTTAATCCTGACTTCCTCCCTAAATCTCAACACCTTTTAAAAAGCATTGCATGCAGTTATTCAGTACCTGTTTGCCATCTGTGCATGATGCTGGCAGTGACAAATCTTATGCAGCCAAGAAACAATTTGTCCTTTTATTGCAGCACTTCACCAGAGTTTTAAGTTCAGCTGTTTGTTCAGAATGAGACCTGTATTTTCTTGCAGTGTCCAAGCAAACAGGCCCTCCATTGATGTGGCCCACATAATTATTATTTTTACCCTGATGGTGCATGCTTACATTAAGACTGTCTCAAATCTGCAAAATCACCATAGAAAGAGATTGCTCAGTAATTTCAATTTCACATACACTATTTTACCTGACAGTGCAAAGTACTAAAAGCTCTTACCAAGACTCTGTGTCAAAAGAGTTTGTAGTTCACAAACAGAGCAGGTATTTTGCTCTTACTTTTCTTGGTCATGCTCTTGGAGAACAGAGAAAACTCTCCCTTCCACATAGCCCCTTATATTCCCTGCATACATCACAACCTCAGGAGTAAACCCCACTGTTGAGGGGAAGAAAAAACATGAGCCTGGAAGACAAATGGCTCATCTCCTCCTGTGCCACAGGAGTACACTACCCTGTCACTGCAGCCTCATGAGGCACACTAAAGATTACAAGCACTCTCCTTTCTAAGCCAACTGAAGAGCAACCATGGGAGACATCACACTGTCAGCTCCTGCTGTAAAACATGCAAAGGCTAATTATGCCATGAAGCAGACCCCAGGAACACATGCTCTTGCAGGAAATCTTTGTACACTGGAGAGGCACTTCAATTCCAAAACAAAAACCTCAGCTTCACTACATATTTATAAGGAGGAACTTCAGTTCCTTTCATTAGCCACTTAAAAAGCCCAGAGGAAGCTCTCATTGCAGCCAAACTTGGCCCTTCTCATGAAAGCTGTCCAGCCAAGGCAGCGAAGAGCCTGGGCTGTAAGAATTAATTTCCAGTTGTTTCAGTAACAGTGTGCTATTGATATGCCCCTTGAATATTGCCCCAGAGCCAAGAACACCCACGCAGTATAAAGACATAAAGCACAATTAAATCTTTAGTGAATGGGTCAATTCTTCCCTCACTTACACCAAGGCCAAGAGTATCTCCATTAAGTAAAAATTAGCAAGAATGAGACCCTGTAAGTCCCCAGGAAAATCAGGTCAGCTGCAAACAAAAGCTATTTAGAGCTTGGTTTTCTCACTGACACTTGTAAGACAGCAAAATCCATGGAGCTGGAGAAGAAGTGCTTCACAAAAGTGACTTGTCCCATCTACACAAGGCAAGAAAATAGTAAGTGCTGTCCCAGTCTTCAATATTCCCAAGTGTACCATCAAACTTGCTGGTTTTAGAAGGGATAGACTGCTACCTTCCACAGCTACTTCAATGAAAGATGAAAAAGACAAACAACACAAATGTGTCATGTGTACAGTTGGGTGGGCAGCTTTTAGTCAAACAACATGAAAGAAAAGATTTTTGTGAATAGTATTTCACTGTAGGAAAGGCAAGAACTGCTGCAGTTGCCAATAATTCACATTTCTGATTTTGCACACTATTATTATAAAGGGGAAAAAAAGTTATATTTGAAATTATAAGTGAAGTCACAAAATGCATCTGTGGATGTGGAAGTTGCTAGAAACCTTATTGTTCAGACTTTGGGTTGTTTCTAAACACCTCCTGCAAAATGTAAGCAGCTGTAACCACTTCAGAAGTTGAAAAGGTGTATTACGTGCTCTCAGTTTTTTCAGCCCATGTGAATAAATTTATGAGTCAGGGAACAGCACTCATGAGCAGACAGCTCAGAATCCAGCTCAAAACTCTAAACATAAGAGTCTCCAACAAGTCTCAAACAAAAAGGTTTTCCCCCCATTTTGGACATACTAAACTTGGGAGTTCAAAAAAGGCTCTCGGTGGTTTACAAACAAAGAGCTTTTCCGGAAAAAATACCTGCATACTCAAACATCAGGCTGGCTAGCAAGTCCTTACTAACTACTCATTTCTGCCTCCAGAGCTGAGTGAAAAATGGAACAAAAGACACCTTACCCTCAGCAGTTAAGGAAGCTTTTCCTGTAACATTCCCTCCTTCAAAGGGTGATGTTGATACAAACTTGGCCATTTAGATCTAGCTACATGAGATCCTCAGCAAGGAGCACAGACCAAGGAGAGACAATCTTCCTGTGGCAAAACACATCATTCCCATGGGCCTCTTTCAGAACCAAAGACATCCCACTGATAATGCTGACAAAAATAGCTGGAGACCCCAACACAAAGCAGATGAATTCACAAGCTACCTCTGATCTCCCTGAAGGACAGGTTTCATTTCACAATTTTAAAAAAAATTGCTGCATGACTCCTTAGGAATCCAGAGCTAAATTGCAACTTCAGCAAGACACAAAACTTAAATTTAAAGTGCAGAAGGCAAGCCTTTTCTGAGGGCTGCTGGAATTTCTTGAAAATTCAGAAAGGTGCATAAGGGAAGACAGGTAGAGTGCCTCAGGCTGAAAGACCCCCCTTCTGCCACACCGTCAGCAGAAAACTGAGAACCACAGAGTGTAAGCCCTTCCCTGTACTCACCTCTGGTGGACAGAAAAAATTACGTGAATTTATCAGCATTTATCTGAAAGAATTTCCAAGGTTTTTTTCTCCCCACCCTGTTTTAAATCCCCTCAGGCACAGGAGAGGAAGGCCTCATGTGTGGAAGAGTGTCAAAAGTGAAGTTTTCCACCAGGTTACAAGAGCTTCAGTGGTACTGGGCACATTAAAAGCCAGTTAGAGTCAACCCAGTCAATACAGCTGGGTTCCCATGTACTTACCAGCTCACTGGCTTCTCTTTTTGACAGGAATTCCATTTACAAACCTACTCAGCAACAGTAGTCTTGTAAAGTGTACATGTAACAAGTCACAAGTTGTTCCATTTATTTGAGTAAATATCTGGTAAATAAAATCATCGGTAAACATTACAAAATTAAATACATTAAAAAAGCTTGCCAGTATACATAAAATTCACAAACATGTACTTCTTTTGAAAAATAAAATATGTTCAGAGCACCCTTGATATAAAATGCCTGACTAGTGTCACCTACCAGTAAATGGTAGCTTATTGAACATTCCAGTTAGGACATTTTTCAGAAGGGAGCAGGGATCTCTGTCTGTTCTTGCTTTTACAAGTAAGAGAGCCCAAGTTAAGAAGTCTCCCCACTTCTCAGGGCAGAGCCATAAACAAAGACTGTATTATTCTTTGCCTACCTTTATAGGAGAGGAATCTGCATTTGATTAAGACCACATTTTTAAATGCAATACAGTACTCGCAATTCATTTTGGTGTCACTGCCTCTCCGCCAGCATGAAGCAGCTTTAAATGGTGACGGACACTTCTCTAGATATCACTGCAGGCCCTTATTCAGTATAGGTTAGCAGAGCTCCAAGGCAAGGTAGAGAGGAAGTGATCCTGGCAAAGCATCAGTGTCAATCAAATAACTTTCAGGTCTACAAATTAAGCCCTTAAAATTTCCAATTTTCATACGCTGTGGTCTAAACAAGGAGATCTGATGAAATTTTTCACTGTGCTGCTCTAAGGGTATTTAGAAAAATGGCAACACTCATTTTAGTAACCTAAATTGGTACCTTCTAGTAGCAGATTTGCAATAACCACCATTTAAATAATTTACTATAACAAACTTTTCCTTCCATCCATGTGAAACAGTATTCACAACCCACTTTAAAATTTATGTACAGACAAGCACAAGAAACTTGACATCCATGAGTTAAATGTACAACCAACTTAAGAAACGTTATCCAACTAGTTGCAAGGAGAAGTCTCCCAGCTCTGTAAATTTACAAGATCTTCTGCTTCAACACATAGGCTTGCTGCCCCTCACCACTAACTCTTGGATTCTTCACTTGCTTCAGTAATCCTCAGTTGGAAGTTGAGCAGCATCCAAATTGTTGATATTTTTTGATTAAAAAAAATTTGACACTTAAAAAATAACCTTTAAAACACACAAAAGAAATTTCTTGAGTCAAAACTGAATAAAATCAAAAAGGTTGTGGAGAAAGACAATTATTTTAATAAAGGTCTTGTATTCAAAGTCCCATTTCCCTTGCCATGTCTTTTACAGAGTGCTACTACTTCGAGTTATTTATATACTCTTCTTTTGAGGGGGACTGAGTTTCCTCATTCCTCTTATCCGAGTTAGCAGCTCTTTGATAAATTCCTGGGGAAAAAAATAAAAAAGAAAGTATGAGTAATTTTAATGGTTCCATATACCATGATTGAGAATTTTTAGAAAGCAAACTATAAATTTTTATATAAGTTTTTACTGTTAAGCTAGAGTTTCTCTGGCCTGATCTTCAGGAACCTGACACACACATCCGTATCCCCCAGCGGAGGTGTGAACAACTAGCTTTTCCTTGGGAGTGTGCTGGCTCAGTTGTTAGCCATCTCTCAGGCTTTTACTACACAGGGCCTTCTACCAACTATTGAATGAAGCAGAATCCATGGTTGGCTACAATGCAAACAGTCAAAGCAGCCTGTGGCAGCTTCAGCCTGCACAGAAATCAGCACTCCTGCCAAAAGAGGTGTTACTCTCCCCACTCTCCTCGCCGGCACTAGCATTTTGGTTGGCTGCAAACTCAGCTGTAACAGAAAGCTGATACAGCTTAAAATTCAGCTGTTTTTCCTCTTGCCCTGCTATTTTCCAAGCTGGCTCATCCCTCTGACCAGGCTCACCGCTCAGCCCACACTAACACTTGTACCAGTCTGAGGCCAGGCAGGAACAAGGAGCCAGAGGTAGCAGCATTGGCTTATGATGGGTAAAACTGGTTGCAAAGCTAAGTCAATGATGCTACTCTGGGGAAAACAAAATAAACCAAAAAACTCCCCAAACAAACCAACCCACCACAACAAAACAATTCACTACCAGGCCTTTATTCACAGTGACATTCTCCCAGGTTTCAGCAGATTTTCTTTTTTTAAACTGTGTGTGAGAACAACCTTACAGAGTTGAGGCATTATCTGAAATCCTTATGGGATACAATTTCTTATAGTAACTGTAGATGCACTAAAAGCTAAATCACCTTCTTACTGTCACATTGGGAAAATAATGTTTACCACAGTACTATATAAGAAATCTGTTAGCTATAAACATGGAATGCAATTATGGATTTAGTCAGTCAGGTTGATATGAAAAGCCAGGTTGGACAGGGCTTTGAGCAACCTGCTCTAATGGAAATGTCCAAGCCCTTGGCAGGCAGTCACACTTTATGATCTTTAAGGTGCTTTCCAACCCACAGCATTCTATGATGCTATGAAACAACAAAAGGCATGACTTCCCGTCTGAATGCTCAAAGCTAAAAATTCCATTGAACACAGTTACCACCTACATGCCAACACAGTACCTTTCAGAAAAGGTCACACTTAAACATATATCCAGGTACTGCACTTTTCATAAGGACACTATCTGTAAATGTGCATTTTAGCTTGAGAAATATGCCAGGTTTTTCTAGTGGAACCACAGTCCTGACAGGTATCATCCCAACAAACCAATTTCCTTTCCTGACATTTTATGCATACCTGTACTGAGCTGCATGTACTGTTGCACCACGGTTAGCACTGCACCACCACTACCCATGGCTGCAACTAACAGCAGCATACACATCAGTGTGGTCTACAAAGCCTCCCTCATAACCTTTTATATTCTGGCCTCCACCCCTAAACTACATCAAGGCCAGTTCATCTATGTATGTCAGTATCACGCTTCCCATCTGGACAGACAGATAACCTAAAGAGATGATCAGAAAACCAGATTTTTTTAAGAGCCCAAATCCTCCCCCTCCCCCAAATCCTCTAGAAGTTGTGCTTTTCCACATAGGCACAAGCCACTGCAACACTGTCTACTCTAAACTTGTCATAGTCCAGTACTTTTGCACTCAAAAATCAGAAAAAGGAGGAAGACATGTTTACTCTAAAAATTCACAGCTTTCAATACACTTGGAAAGCTTCTGTCAACCTTTCATCACTGTAAACACCTGACAGATAACGCAAAACTATGTGGCATGGTACTGCTTGAAACAAACACCTTAGGATTTTTTTACTATCAAACTTCAATGAAGTCCTGCAGTAAAATCATTATAGAAATAAACTCCTTAAAGTGATCTTAAAATACTTTTACTTGGTATTAAGGGCATTAGTATTGCCTTTCAACAGCTCTTTCCATAACAAAAATCTATATTCCCATGCCAAAACATCAGACTAAGACAGCTTTGGGGAGGAATGGGCTGAAGTATGGTTCTTCCCTGTGAAAAACACTATGAATAGTCTGTTCAAGCCACAAGTACTCTATGCCACCTCCACTGACCATGAAGGCAGCAACAAGACACTGCACGTGGAAACTGTCCAACGGCTTCAAAGAAGTTGAAAGTAAGAGCCTTACAAGAGGGGGCATCTACAGAGTAACAGGGGCATCTATGCTACTGTTTGGGAGGCACTTCTGCTATTTCTCTGCCCATTTTCTCCCACAACTTAGCAGAGTTCAGAGCAAGTTTTCCTTAGATATGAAGCACAGCTGGGGCCAACTGCTTTTCAATATGACATTACAACAAGAGAAAGGAATGCCTCCCCTTATGCTTTGAAGAGGCATCATGAGCATCTTCTTTTGCAAAACAAGATACTTGCTTGAAGACTTCAGGCAAGTTTGACACCACCTGGAAACTTCTTTGTCCTGCCAAAACAAACCAAACTGTAGGGACAACCCCTTAAACAGATCTGAGGTAACTGTGGCTGTTCTTGAGGCAGAGGAAGCATTCAAAGAAATACATAAAATAATTTACAGTCCTTTACTTCTCAAAAGCTATTTTTCTTGAAATAAGGGCCTGCAGTACCAAACAGTAAAACCCAACGAGACCTTTCTGTGTGTGGCAGACATTTTGTGTAATGCAGTAGGGCTGTTGTGCACATCCCATGGGTGCACAAACTACAGCATTGTTTCAGCACATTTCTGATTTAAGTACCATTTTGCATCCAACACTTGCATGGAGCAGGCTGTCATTAACACAGTCGTGCTCTGGTGCTTCTACCTTTCTTGCTTTGCAGCTCCACATGAAGGAAAGGCAGCATGCTAGAAAAGATGTACATTTTCCCTCATGGAGGCAGGAAAGGAGATTTCACAGCATTTCAATAACCCTTCACTTTATAACTAACTAACTCAGCTTTATGACAGTAATACCCTTTTATTTTTTCTTTAGCTATCACTCAAAAATTGCAGTTTTGCTCCTTGTGGCCATTTGGGTCAAGGCTTAATATACACATCTATCTCCACCTCATACACAAAAATCACTTTACACAGAGCAGTATACTGAAATCCCCTCCAATGAGATATGCTGAAATTCAGCATCTGAAAGCTGATTGCGTACAAATCTATGTTAATAGTAGTCCTGTAACACAGATGGAATTAGCTACCTATGTATACTGATTCAGTTCACAGAATTAAAAAACATGTAAGACCAATGCGGCTAAAGATTCAAGAATTTATTAACTATTCCTTGGAGGGTTACAGCCAGGAATAAACAGTCTACATACACTTTTAATAGAAGAAAAATCCTATACCAGCACTTTGTGCAGTGGCAAATAAATTAAAAAAAAAAAAAANAAAAAAAAGGAAAAATTTACACAAATTGAGTGTAAATTATCTTTACAGTTGTTCTGCAAGACACCTTTGTTACAAGTGTTGAGAGTCTTGTGAATTTTTCCTACTAAATCACTGTTTCTAGAAGAATTCTAAAAGCAAATTTAAATGAGACACAGACTAAATCTATAGTTCATTTGAACTGATCTATATTCAGCCTTAGGGGGGGGGAAAAAAAATAGACAAAGAAAGGTGAAATGATACTTCAGGAAAAGGGAAAAAATTGCTTCACCTCTCTGCTTCAGTAGTGTGACTCATTGTTTTAATGAGGTCGTTTGCCAGACAATGAATTCCAGGCTTCCTATGCAAGTCTTCCAATTAATTCTGGAGACTAATCAGACTCCGTCCAGATTTCTCTTCCACAAACAGTACACATGTAGTAGGACTAGTTCTTAAACTAAAATTTACAGTTTCTAGTCCTCCTGCTTCACTAGAGCATGAAATGAATCCTAAGTCAGCTTTCCTTCACAGCTTTACTTCCCTGCAGCCAAGTCAAAACCCAAGATTTCCTTAACTGTTTGCCCAAGGCTATTTCTTGGATACAGCCTGATTGGTTGGATGGGAAAACTAAAGTCAGCCTGGAGAGCAATCCCACAGCTACTGGTAGAAGAAAGTAAATAATAACAAAAATAATAACAACAACAAAAAAACCCCAACCAACCAAACAAAAAAGGGAACTGATGAGGTACAAATGTTTTGGGAGACCAGGGCCAGAAACTGCCTTCTGTTAGCAAGGACCAATACAGCATCTCTGTAGCCTCACTGATTGATCCCATCAACATGCCCTCTCCAGTGAGGCCACAGCACCACCAGCGTCCAGAGGACAATATGCAGTGAGAAAGACAATATGCAGCAGTTTAGCTCCTCAGTGAGCCCTGCACAAGGCAGTAGCTACATACCACAAAGCTTAGCCATGGTAAAGACCTGCAGCCCAGTTGTTCTCTAATTCAGCAACACGTAAACAAGCACAGCTCATTCTTGTCAAATCACCATTTGCTCCTCCATTCTTGAAGGAATATTGCTATGGGTATTTATAAGTTGTATTCATGAGTAGTTGCAGAAATTAAAACATGAAAGCTTAATTCCCTCCAACACTGTAGTACAATATAGGGCAGATCTCAGCAGGCACATAAACAGTTTTAGTTCTCTGAATTCAGTGGTCAAAAGGATGAACAAGAAATCACATTTTATTAGAAATGCCTCTGTCTGCATTGCCTTTAAATATGTATATTTCTTATCTTTTTTCTCTACAAATCATCGTATTTGATTATAAGTAATATGGGCATATAATATAGTTACTGTGACTTAATAATTTACCACCCATCAGCTGCCCTGCAATAAATGTCTGAGTTCCTAGGCTCACCCAGATATAAGGCAGTACACTGCACCAAGGCTTTAGGACACATCTGTAGTGACTATTGCTTCAAATGGCTATCCAACATATTGCTGCCTTGCAACAACAGTTTAAAAAAAAAAAAAAAACCAAACAAGAAACAATAAAATAGTAACATCAATCGAAATAATTCATTATGTAGTAGGATCAAAATAAATATATGATCCTTCAAACGTTAAGGTGTTCTATTTCAGAAGCCCTGAGCTTTCCAGACATGCCTGCATGCTAAACACATGCATTATCTGAACACATGCACAAAACAGTTTTTAGCTTTAAAAACCACAGTGCTTAGACCACTCTAAAAAGCTGCATCACAAGTCTGTCATTAGGAATTTAATTAGGAATTAAACTTTGGGAAATATGTAATTAAGCAAAGGCATCTCTACCTTTTTCAAAATCAAGTGTTAAAGACTGCTGAAGTAGTCCAGGCACTGAAGTAATTGAGTAGCTAGTGACTTAAATCTCTGCCCAAGTTCTCCAGAAAATATGCACAATTCAACATAGTTTTTTTGCAAATCATATTGAAAATAATTTTTAATTCTAAGTTCCCAGCAATGCATCTTTCTCTAACAATCCAACTTCATCTCCTATTTCTCCCATTTTGCACTGAGTGAAGAATTGCACTAACAAAATGCTCTGGATAGATTTAATCCTGCCTGAATGGGAGATATGTCCAACCCATTCCTCAGAAACTTTGTATATTTCTACAACAAAAGAAAGAAGTAAATAAACTGCAAATCTGATTTATCCAGTTCTCTTCAAACATTCGTCATCTACAAACATTGTTGTTCAGCTGTATCTTTTGGAGTCAGTAAGCATAAAAATTGCCCACTCCTTGGATTTCTCTCCCAGAGCAATTTAAGAGTTTCCTTATAATTTCTCCTATCATCACATTGGCAGTCCCACCAGCTGAAGCTCTAATTCACATCAACCACAAATAGTTCAGATTTTCTCCAATGCCCAGTCTGAATGAGTGGCTTTGGTGCTACCCATAGCAGAGATACGGTAAAACAGATTCAGGCTGCTTTCTTCAAAGCACATGTCTTGAAAAAAACTTCATTGATTTCATAACCACAACAGTCTTCTTACCCTAAATAGAAGTATATTATCAAGTATCTAAACCTTATCATTAAGATAGCAGATTAAATTTCTTTGTTACGTTCAGTGCTAACATGAGACTCAAAATTCCCCCCTGTGAACTACGTTAAGATTTTCCACCATACAGACAGATCTGAGACAGCAACTTGACAAAGGTTCTGCAGGTGATGCATGGGACTAAATGAAGAACTGGCTACTTGTGGCACAGAGACGATGCAGGAGGATGCTGCTGCTCCCTGCTACTCTTCCATCACCGAAGTTCACATCCAAAATTTGGTTATGGCACTGATTTAGCAGATACCATATCCTTAAGTCTGTGTGCATGACTCTTTAAATAAAGTTCCCACATTAAGCATATTTCCCTACAAATGAAAACAGCCATAACTGCAACCTTAGAAAAGCTTTTAACATATTAGAGCACCTTCAACAGTCTAGCTATATTTCCATTAGAAGAAAGGTTTCATAACAGTTCTTTATAAGTTACTGTCAGCTACTATATTTGACCAAATTATTAAAGAGGCTGAAAATTCTTTCCATCTTTCGAGTGACCTGGATAACTCTGTTTCCTCTGATGAAAAGTCAATCCAGAACACATGCAAAAATCCTTCAGTTTTTCCTTAACCTTTAGTCTAAATGAAAGACACTAAGCAAAACTGACTTAAGATATACATTTGCAGGTTTGTAGGGCCTCTTTTAACACATGGGATAAGAGCTTCAAGTTATTAAGCTTTCTGCCTTTACTATTTTTCTTTGTGTTCCTAATAGCAGAGACATCATATTACATAACTTTTTCCTCAGTTAGGGATTACTGCCTTTTGCAAACTGTGTAACTCTCGATGATAAAAACCCTAGTGCACTTGATTGCCCGTATTTGACTGGTCAGGAGAAATTCCATCAGCTCATATCCATTCTCCACAAATCTTCTAAAAATCCCTTCACAAGTCAATTACCTCAATAGTTTTGAATGATCTGCAAATATAAAAGGGTTGCAGATTTTCTAGAAAAGGTGCAGATCCTCATATAGCAATTTTAAGCCAACTTAAAGGCTGTTCTTAGTCCACACGTGGCAGATTAAACATCACTATTTTTAAGTGGCCTAAGTTAAGAGTCGTGCAGTATTACATGTCATAGATGACAAAAAGCTGCTGCTTTGAAAACAGTGCTGGGAAGTGACTCTCATTTTGGCAACTATCTTAATAGAAGAACGGATTAAGCACTCCTTGGCTATCTCAAAAGATTGTCAAGGAAGATGGATATTCTCCCAGATAAGGAAGCTCCCTCCATCCCATCAGCAGAGGACTGAAGACACAAGTCACCACTTCAGTATTAAAATCTCACCTTGATCCAAGTGCCTTGAGGGCAGTCAAGCACATGTGTCCAGGATGTTTTTTCCTGTCAACTGCCATGCCAGATTAATTTACCAGCATGGCACAAGTATCTCCTGTAGTTCTACGGCCAAAGTTTCCAGTGGAAAACTCACTAACATCTGTCATGTACCCTTACCAGCTCTCTGAAATTTGTCTTTGCATTGTGTTAAGCTTCATTTTACATGTTCAGTGAAGAAGGAAGAGTAACTATTTGAGTCTCTGCTTTCTTCATCTGCCCTCAGATAACACAGAGCTAAGAAGTCAGCACATGAATGACTGTTAGACTCTTGGGAACTTGGCCCTCCCACTCAGTCATGACACCGACTTTCTCTCACTAGCCTGTCAGAAGAGCCATGTCAGGCTCCACATGCCATATCAGTCTTCACATCTGACTTAAGAAAAACCACCGAGGTTCAATAGCACTTGCTTAGAGAAGGCTGAAGGAGGCTGACAAGGGTCACCTATAGTGTAGCATTACTACAGTGAGACATCTGAAGACTTAGCACTGTGGCACCTCCACAATGGGAGAGGTGTATTATCTGCAGTAAAGAAACCAAGGTGCAACACACAATAAGCTATACATGTGAGTCTTTCTGGGTCAATTCTCTGCACTGTCAACAAGTTTGTACCAGCAACTATAATAGCAATTATGGAGAATTTTACCAATCTACCATCAGAATCAATAAAAATGGAAAAGCCCTGAAGAAAGCATCTGATGGACCAGGAACTGCCTATTCAACCACACCAATGGTTCTTCCTAACAGTCTGACTATCCTGAAGCCCCAGTAGTTTATTCTGTTACAGCTGCAGATATTACAGAAGAACCAAACTAGACGCAGCCTAGTTTCAAAAACCCAACACCTGGCTTCTACTCACACACAGCTGAAAGGTCTCTGATTAGGGGTATCCTGTAAGCAATCCCTTCTATTAAATACTGTGCACCAGCTGCTTCTGGGAAAGCACTGACCTTATAAATGGAACCAGAAAACTGAGCCATGACCTAGAATTTTGAGGGTTTTTTTCACAGTGAGTCCAAGGGGTTTTTTACAATACTTACTCTTCCTAGTAAGCACACATTACTATATGAGAAGTAGGATATATTTGCTCTGGACACATTAATACACATGCAAGTTGAAAGCTGAGTAACTAAATCCTGCTAGTTCAGGTTATTCCATTATTCTGTTCAAGTCCATTCACAAATACAATTAGCAGAGCTGCATATCTGCATAACAGTCCTCAGAATGAACAATTCTACTGTCAAAGACAAAATTAAATGTTTTCACACTGAAGAGCACAGTCCATTATGCAAATATTTTAACCATCTGTTGAGACTTGTTTAGTTTTTCTACAACATGACAGCTTAAAGCATCAGTATGGTCAGTATGGATATTACAGAAGACAATACTGATACTTCAACTACCAGTTCCTCCAAAGGGTGCAATCATGTTCCTACTGTAACTAAGTGACAGGCACAAACGTTTCCAGGGTAATAAAGCCCCAAGTCCATCAGCTACCCATTAACATTCCTCTAATTATTTTATCATAAGTATAAAAATAAAGTTACTTTATCTTGAACATAGCTAGAGTTTGCACATGTGAACAGTATTTAAGAAAAGTCTTTTACCTCTGTTGGTTTGTAGCAATCTACAAGAGTTTCCTAGAAGCAAAATATGAAAGCGTCAGTTCCCATATAGAATAACAGTGAACATAAACAAGTCACAGTATGAAACTCAACGAGAGAGGGGGGAAAGAAAAGAAGAACCAGGAATCACTGAATGAGGATGCTACTGAAAACCAAGTGTTATAGCAAGTCATCTTTGCTCCCTAGATGGATCAGAATTATTTGCAACAGCAGAGAAATAATGGCTTCTTCCTCCGGGTAGGAAGTTACAAAATTCCTCTCTCCAAGAAAAACTGAGAAGAGGAAAAGAATCCAAGAACATTTCTCCCAGCAACAGACATGTGAAAGGCAGCTGTCTGTGAGAGCACCAGAGTATTTGTAATGCCGAAATCCAGACGTTAGTTACTCCTAGCAGGGCAGCTGCTGCAGATAGGTTACGCAGAAGCAGCAAGGCTATTAATGAATGCTGAGTAAACAGCCTGGGGCCATGCCCCAAGTCTCTGTGGCTGGCCAGTAGGCACTAAGAAAAGGGTGCCCACTAAAATCAGATGTGCTGCCTCTAAGCACCACATTAGTCACCTCCCAGAAGCAAGCTGAGGGCAAACCACGGCTCTGGAACAGTTTTCCTTTTAATAAGGCATCTGAAAAGATAATAAACAGAGACCCTTCATATTGGTTTTATACCTTGATTTAGAGAGAGAGAGAGGGTAGATAGGACAGACAAACATTAAGACGATGTTTCTTTTCTTCTCCCCCTCCACTCATTAACTTCTACATCACACAGGATTCAAAGAATTAGAGAACTGGTTCAAACTGTGTAATTTCAGCAGACCACTTTTGAACGTTCCTACTAATTTCTGTTCCTGACCATCGGACCCTTTCCTCAAGCTTTTTGACAGGTTACTCCAAAATAGTTTGTTGGGTTCCAATTTCTGGCTAGTATAGACCTAAGTATTTGCCAATTGTCTAAGGACAAGGGAAGATTTCGGGTTTGTATACGCATGCCCATATATTTCTGCTGCTGAAGCAAATCACAGAAACTATTTGGTCATCATAACTGACTCTCAGCCACATGGCTTTTCTATGTGACTGTGTTTGGGTGGTTTTGTTTGGGCTTTTTTAGGTTTTCTGTTCTTTATTTTTTTAGGTTTTCTGTTCTTTATTTTATACACTTGTACAAATTAGAATGAGGCTAATATGACTTAGTATATCTCCCTATATTACTGGATTCTTTGAAATTTTATTTACTCCTGTTATCACCTATCTTCCAGAAATTTTATCTAAAAGGATTTTGATTACCTTTGAACAGTCCAGTAGATTATGCTAAACTCAGATCCAAGAACCTCTCAGTTCTAATTCTACACTTACAGTGAATTCAATCAAGCACAAAATATGGATCCAGATGCATTACTTGAGTTCCATTCTGATTTTAAATTATAAAATAATATTACCTGTAATTTGAGAGCTCTCTCCTCTTCATTGGCTGCATCAAGAAGGTCATCAATGTCAATTTCTACTTCTGGCATCTCTTCTTCCTGAAAATAAAAAATACCCTCTAAGTTCATAGATCTATCCTTTAACTAACTTCAAAAGGAGCATAGTGGTGCCACACAAACCCATCTTCCTGGAGCCAGACAAGGCAATCAGTAAGGGATGGTGGCTTGATTCCTTGCTCCCAGGCCAGCAGAAGGCCAAGCCTCAGCCATACAGGAGGTGGCAGCTCTTAAGCAACCCTTCGCCCCCAGCCAGGAGCTCTGTTACTAACTCATGCCCAGCAGCACAAATCATGCAGTTCTCACAGTACTGGGCAAGAGGATGAAGAAGAGGTCAGGGAAGAGGAAATAGATGCAGCAAGCCACAATGTTGCTTTGAAAGCATTCTTGACTGAACTGCTTGTTTTGTTAACACTGTGAAAGATCTCCCTTGCTTAAAGCTGGCTTACAAGGATGGCATACATGTTCCATCAGAGGAGCTCAGATTTTCAGTGCCTGCAGTGAAGCACGAAGTCTAAGGTATAGAGTATTTTAGAGCATGTTTCTTAAACCTTCTTCATCCACACACTTCTCACTTTGCATCACCAACACATCAGCTGCATTGTTCCCCGAGTCAGAACAGCAGTCCACACATTTTGAAGGACTCCTGAGCTCTGGAATCCCAATGAGAATTCATCATCCACAGACATCACCATTTATTGCATTTTCAATTATGCAAAAAATATTCTGCTGCCCATTTTTTGCATTTTCTCATCAGAATTGTTACGCAGCACTTCACTGTACATAAAAAACTCTGGTTTCAGCCTCTCTCCCATGCCAAGTCCAACCCTGACAGTGCCCTCAGGGCCATGGACACAGCTCCTCTGTTGCCCCTCCTCCATCCAAGCCAACACATGGGCACTGCAAGACTGTCCTCTTCCACATGTACACTTCCATTGATCCACTCACTGATGCAACACCACCCTGGCACCTCCTGAATGAAAGCAGGGACCTGAAAGCCTCCAAAGGGGAGGGTGGATTTAAGAGTCAGGATGAAGGAATAAGGCCACTATCCCCACCAGCAGCTGTCTTCTTGAACCCCACCAACACTTTTAAAAAAAACCTTTGAAGAAGCATTTTGACAAAAATATGGTGGTTCCAGCAATTTGCAGAAGTTTCAACAATTGAGAAATAATTTAGCAACTGCCCCGGGTAATACTCAGCCTGGGAGCAAGGAATCAAGCCACCATCCCTTAAAATTACTCTTCTAGTGGATAAAAGATGAGATTAAACATTAGCAAGGAAGATAAAGTAGCTTGAGTTATTGAACAGAATATAAGCCTCAAGGTGACAAAGAACTACCTGTATCAAAAACTCCAGCTAAAGTGCCAACTGTTCAACATCTTTTTGAGTGTGAGGAAGAAGGACAGAAGTTAGATGATTAAGTTCCCCACTCTCCATCTCTGAAGTATGCAGGACACGATAGCACTGTTGTTGTTCAGGCCATTAGACCCAATGAATAAAAGTACACAAAGAACACCCTTTGCCTGGTTAGCAGGTTTAGAAAGAAAGCATGGACTTTGGCTGAGATGAATCGAAGATACTAATTACTGTAACACAATCTGGCAATAGGAGAGTTTCTAGCCTAATCCTACAGACTCATTAGCAATTTAAACAAGGAGAAGAGGAGAGAAGTCTTCCACAGACTATAAAGATATTCAGCAAAAGTCATTAGAATTGGAAAGGATAAAGATTAATCCATAATTAAGTGGTACACTTAGTAGCTTACTATCCTGACTATGCTAATTAGCATATCACATCAAGAACCAGAAATTGCTCAAATGGATAGTAAACCTCCTGAACATTTTATCTAAGCAGCTCATCATAAATACTGTTAAGACAAGGTGACTGGAGTTACTGTTAATACTGTAAACTTATCAAAATACATATTCATTGACCTGTGTAAATTCCAATTGTGCACCTGTCTGCATTCATATGTGCTGTTCAGCACATTGGATACTTTGTCATGTTGCCATAAGCCTTAATATAGTTACAGATTTTAATGTAGTTTTATATAGCTTTATAGTCTTTTGCATTTAAAAAGTAGTATATAACCCCTGTACCNAAAGGATCTTTTCTCTGCCTTGCCCTGTCGTGGAAGTTTTCTTCCTAGGTATTTCAGGCAACAGTCAGATACACATTTTGAACTCTTGTCTGCTGGAGCAGCATTCTGCCAAACTGAAACAACATTCAAAAGCAGCAGCGAGGGGGAATTACCTATAAGGTATATAATTATTTTTTGAGATGACACTTCACTGAAGCTGAGTGCTCCTGAAAGGCTAGTTTTACTCTAATTGATCCTAATTAAGTGGGAGAAATCTTTGCTTATATCCGCCTTCACTCTTATCTTCTTCAAGTCAGCTTTCTCCTACATCATCAAGGTTCACAGTGCCTTCAGTCCAGAGGGTAACTGTACCAGCAATTCTTTGAAGCTTTGGTGTAAGAGGCAACACAGCTCCTTTATATCATAGAAGCAAAAAGAAACAAACCCCACAACAGCTTCTGAAATTATGAACTTCAGTTGCGTCTGACATACTGCCATTCAATTAAGTTACATTTTCTATAAAAGATCGTGTGTATCTTCTTCACTTCACAGCAGATTTGAACTCTGATACACAACACAAATGGAGGGGGAGCCCAAAAATGTAAGTCTTGCTCTTATTTTTGGCTGAATGAACAAACATAATCAAAGCATTTTTTTCTCCATCTGAACTACTGTGCCTGCATGATCTCAAGAGTTTTATGTTAGGCATAACAAACGTGCCCTTAGGTCAGGAGCCTGACTGCTCCACAACAGCTGCAGTAACAGGGGGAAGGATATTGAAGACAGCAAAAAGAGACTCGAAAGTGCCAGGGCTTGTGAAACTTGCAGTAGGAGCAAGAATCCTCAGTGGTACAACCCAATTATTAACTGACAGCATGTTTTCTCCAATCCTGAAATACTGACAGCAGTAATGCCATAGCAGACATGATGATCTAATGTTAGACATGGAAAAAATAAAAATCATCCCTCATTTCTGTTGGTCCAGGTGAAGTGGTTCATGCAACAGTGAATGTTAGTTTGTACAGCTGATAATCAGTGAACACATTTAGGATGCTGCTTCCCAGTATGATACAATCTTTAGCAAGCAGTTACATATTATTTTCTCCCCCATCAGGCACTTATCTCATTAGCAACCAGTCATTGAATCTGAAATCTCAAAGGCAACACAGAGTGTGAGGCCCCACAATCCTGAGTTCATGCCATCCAGTCTTGGCTCTAACTAAGGGTTAGAAAAACCTGTTCTGTACCCAATCTGTTCTAATAAGAGCAGCAGCCTCTTCCACCAACAGCAAGTCTTACTCAACCAACAGGACTGATGGAGGAAAGTGAAGTGCAGACACAACCAAGGCAAAGTTACCATATTTATCTACTCATTTTGAGTCAATGATCCTACTGTTTCTGAATTTATCTGTGGCAGTGTGGCTATTTAACAGAAACCTTTTCCTGTGCTGAGTCTGTCTTCAAGCCTGACATCATATGGATTCAGTTGGATACACAGAAAAGGAGGGACACTAAGTGGACACCTGTCAATAGAATGACAAGCTGCCCAGTATCTCACGTCTCCATAACATGGTATGAACGGCTGGATAAAAGTCAAGATGACAGTGTTTTATCTGTATCGCCTAGATCTGACCTATCCTCACTCCCAGAGCTGGCAGTCCATAGCCTTGAGTTCACACCGCTAGGGGGAGGTAACACTTTGCAAACACAGCAAGGGCCCGTGAAGTTGCTGGTAGAGCATGGAAAGGTCTTCTGAGACCTCGGTGAAGTTCTCGGGTCTGGAGAACAACACTAACTTTTGTCCTCAAGTACACACAGCCCTCCGCTCCTGTTCTTAAAAATGTAGCCCTCAGCTTTTACCCTCACAGCTTGGTTCCTGCAAAATCCTACCACCTCTGCTCCTGCCCTTTGGGGTATTGCTTCTACATCCATCCAATGTATCTTTTCCCTGCAACTGAGGGCCAGAGAAACGACCGCTGCAAGCAGAAAAAGGAGCAACTCAGCTCGCAGGCACTGTGACAAGGGCTCTCTGCCAAGATGAACCACAAGAGCCCAGCCTCTTCTAGCTCCCTACAGAGCAAGTTCGTTCACATATGACAATCTCTGAGCTGATTGCCAAACTTTAACAAGTTTGGGCACACGACAAGCACAAGTCAAAGAGGAGGGGAGGTGCTTGATTAAACTGAGAACGCTTTCATAAACTGGTCACAGGCAACTCTGACACACAGCAAGTCTGGTCCTTCCTAAATTTCCAAGATTGGACATACCAGAGCTTCAACTCAGCTGTTCAGAGTCCTCAAGCAATGTGGAAAACATATCTTTTAATTTTTTTTCCCCCTCCTAATTTTAGTCTCAACATCAGAAATAATTGAAGTCTTCCCTAAAAACCTTTCCAAGATACTCTCTATGAGGCAGGCACATACTGAGAACATCTTCAACTCAGATTATTTCAATTTGGACAAGTTTAACATTTTTAAAGTGTGTTAGCCAGTTGTTAAATAAAGAGTAATGTTGAGAACAATGCTTATGGGGCTCTGCATGGAGGGCTACACACCTTGCTATGAAGCAGAGAGGAAGCTTACTTAGGAATCATCACAGTCTAGCAAAGAAGAGGATGAAACAAAGCTGCAGAACAGGTGAGAAAGATGGACAGATACACACAATGTGATAGTGTCTGCACAGGCAGGCATAGCTGGACTGCAGCTTGCTCAGCCAGTGTGCACCAACTGCATGGTCCAGAAAATACAGCTGCATTAGGGCAGCTTTCAAACCAAGAGAATAAACCCTGTTGGCAGAGCACGTGCATTCAAGTGCCGTAGTTTATTAACACAGAAATTAGATTTCCAGACCAAAGCTTACCCACATCTACCCAGCTCAGAGAAGAAAGAAATAGCTAAAGCCTGTCTGCATCTGCCAATTCACCCTATTTTGGCTAGTAGGTAAGTGGGCAAATAGCCTGATGCTTATATTAGGAAGTGCACATCATAATACAAGGAAATCTCAATAATGACATCTGTAGGTGATTCATGTCTGAGCTCCAGGAACAGGGAGCACTCTCAAGCTCCAAGGTCTAAACTGTAGCCTAGCAGCATCCCAAAATCCATGTCAGTATGCAACTTTGGTGTGTGTTGCTCCCAGACAGAGACACATTATGAGAAAAAGCATGGGATTACATGTTTAAAGGGGTATCACCAAGCTCCTTGGAAAACTGGAGAACCATACCCATCCTGCAACCTAGTCAACCTTCCCTGAAACAGCATGGTTAGGAATTCTTGGCCTCCTTCATACCTACCACCATCTCCATTATCTTTTCTGGTCATAGATGTAGCAGATCAGTTTGAGAAGCATATCCCTTACAGGCAAAAGGGGGACAAAAAGTTTTGATTTAATAAGTTTCCATAATGACAGGTTTAGAGATTTGATACACTCAAACAACTGGAAGATGCTCCCTCTGAGTTATATTACCTGAAAATAGAGCTTGTCAATCAGTATTCTTGCAAGTTGCCTAGAAAGCATAAGTCATGAAGGTCACACGTTTGGGGATTTGGTTTTGGGTGGTGGAAAGGAGGAAAGAGTTCAGAACAGAATGATGTCAAACAGGACAATCCCTGTATAAGGATATCACCCCAGGCAAACTGGGGCACTACTGCAGTATGTTAGTGTTACTTACCACTAGCCAAGAACAGCTCCAACTTCCTTACTTAGAAATTATTACAAAGAAAAGGCATGGCACAAAATAAATTTAAAAACTTCTGGGAATCACTAAGTATAAGGGAATCTTAATGTTCATATGTACCAAGAGTTAGGTAGAGCTTCAGAATTTAAGTGTAAATGAAAAATATACCAACAGGGCAATGGCTGTACACACAAAACACGTAAAATTCTAGTTACAAAACTCATTAAAGCAATTAACAACAACTGATATTTTTAATAAGTAGGGAATGAGCACCCACTCAAGCCAAGTTCTTCCATCTCATTACTCAAGTTGGCTCTTTCTCTTCCCTCAGTCACTGTAAACCATTGTTGTTTGTTTCAAGCTGGCACTGCCACAGATCAGTCTCTCCTCTTAGCTCTCAAGTGACAGTAGAGCAGATGAAGTAGACAGATGCTATTCCAATTCCAAGTTCCATTCAAAGAGTCAGCCCTTCTAAAGCAGTAAATGCACCCCAAAGTTTTTATTGTAAAATAGCACACAAAAATGGCAACAACACAATCCTGGCTATTAGGTGATACAAAAAGACACAACTCTGTTGTACTGTTATTTCATGTGGGGTTCCTCTATCAGCAAGGAGGGATTAGGGTTTGGGGCAGAAATAAGAACATCATACCTCAATGCAATTCCTGTGAAAGCTTCCTTGATGGGCAAGCCTTTGTGACAGAGGACAGGGAAAAGACATCCACAGCACAGGTTCCCCCATCCAGCTTCCCAGAATATCTTCACCCTTCCCCGGAACACAAGCCTGCCTGCACTGACATTCAACACAGAGGCAGCTGCTGTCTTTGCAGATGCCGCTGCAGTTCTGCCTTTCCTTCAGTTAGAAGGCTAGAGGACAGAAAGACAATGGCAACACACCATGATTTCCCCTGGACAAACTCCTTACAGCTACAGGCACTAAATCTAAGTCAGCTGTTAGCTCCTACATCACAACAATGGTTAGCATGACATTTTACCTTGTATAAGGAGTGGGGGGGAAATAAGATAGCCAACTGTGTCAAAATTCAGCTGAAAGAGGGGAAAGGGAAGGTTAAGTTGAAGTACACTGAGACAGGTACAAGTACTGACAAACCACTTACAAAGTTACTCAGTGAAAGGGAAACAAGGACAACTCAGTCTATAGAGACCACGCAACTACAAGTTTTCTGAATTGAGCAATGGAAAACCTGGACTGCTCTCCTGTGACTGTGTTCTGCTGCACCACAGACAGATGCTGCACATCACATCTAAACTGCCTTATTGTCACACAGTTATGCCAACACAAAGCTTTGAATAAAAGTGGTACTATGTAGCAAATAACAAAAGAGCAAGTAGTTGAAAAACTATTGAAATATCAGCTTGAAGCTACAGTCCACAAACTGTTTCAATGCAGATTCTGGCCTAGCTACACACAGGAGTGATGGCAATGGGATTTTCAAATGGAAGTCAAGAGGTCTCCTTAATCAGTATGGCTAACTAGCCATTAAAATTCACTATATATTCCAGCATCAATGTGGCCACTACTGTCAGAGTTGCCTTTATAGACCATATGAGAATGTCACGGTGGCCTCATTCAAATACTCCACAAGTGTCTCTGCAGAAGAAGAAACCTTGGTTCCTCTCCTTCCACAGTTGCCCATCCTGCTTGCTAGCAGGCCCACAAAGCTGCTATTGAAAGAATAAAGTGTTAGGAGAGCTAAACTGAGTTTTATTGCACTTCAAACTCTGCCAGCTCAGTTGAGGCTGGGCTTGCCTAGCAGACACACTGCCTATTGTCGGTCACCAACACACCCACCAAATTTTCTTGGCTGGAAGGAAGGCTTTCTGTGCTGTTTCAGAAGACCATGTCTTTTTACTTAGATGCCTAGGCTGGCTGCCACATTTCACTGGCTGCATTCTTCCATCAGCAGCAGGGAGGTAACTCTTACAGAATTGGATGCAGCCTGCAATGCCATAAACAGCACTGGAGGCTTGTGCAGGTGCCTTGGCCAATGAAGATAAATAACAGATCCTTTTACTTTTCCTGGCTTCTGCTCAAGAATTTTACCCTCTCAGTTTGTTTGGGCTTTTTAATTTATTAATTATTATTATTACATGAAAGCTAACGAATTAATTTGCAAAGACTCAACAGGAGTAACTTTTCCTCTAATTAGTTACTAAATGGAATTTTGTAAAATAAAACAAATGCATACACACACTGTTTAGGGGTTTTTTTAATCAAATCAGTCTCTTGGTATCCTGCATTTTAACAAGTTTTCAAAAGAACCTATTATGTAGGTGACTGAAAATACTTATCTCAGGCCTGGACTTGCTATTTTTAGTTTGGTATTTATCTGTTGCTTGAATGGGTGACTGAAACACTAGTCAGGGGTCACACACTTGCAGTGCTGACTCTGGTCTGCCCATACACAGTAGTTCTTGTATGAGCAGCTGTTTAGGAAGCACTTGCTCAAAACTCCTGCTGTAAAGCACCCAACAGTGAGAAACCAAAATAGGCTCTGACTTGGAACAGAACAGCTTCTAGGAATCCCAAGCTGGCCAAAAAATACAGTTTGGCAGGCCTTGCTTGGTTCATGGCCCCATCATTCATTTAAATACTTCCATTGGTTTAGTTGGGAAATGGAAGTTGAGAGTCAGATACAACTTGCTATTTACTCTTATCTTACCGTGTGGATATTTGATAACTTCAGAAAAATTGTGACAGCCAGTAAAAATCAGACAGTTTTGACTATGACACTGAGGCAACTGTCCATTACAATAGAAACATGGCCACTACTCTTGAACAGGCAAAATACCTCTTTGTGCTTTCCTCTCATGGCTGGGAAATTCTTGACTTGTCTCCAAGGAAGAGTCATCATGATGCCAATGCAGGCACAGCTGCTAAGATAGAAAAAGGCACCTTTCCCCAGCCCTTCTCTACTTACAAAATAGACCAAGCCATTAGGAAACGTACAAAGAAAGCTCCATTTTGTTAACACTTCACAATTTAGTACATGTCTCATCTGAAAAATTTGTACCCCTAGAAGACAGAGAAAACAAGTAAGTGCTGGAAGGTGAAAGCTGAACATGTAAGTTCAGACTATACTGTCTGCCACTTCTGTGGGTGTATTAACTCCTTTCAAAATAGGGATTTTCAATGGAAGCATTCAGATCTCTTTCTTGCATTAAAGTGTTGTTTTCCCAGCTGGTTTGTTAACTGGGATTTTTGTCATGCAGCCTCACCCTTCCTTCACACTTGCAAAAGCACCATTTCACTACCTGACACATGCTCGTGGGCTCAATATCACATCATTTCATCCCATTTTAGTTAGTATCTAATTGTTGGTAAGTTTTAGCCCACCCTTTTTTTGCCAGAATTCTTTCATTATATCCAAGTGTAGCATATTTGAAAGGAATTTAGGTTTTAGCTAGCATTTTACTACCTCCATTTAAAAACTCCCAAAAGTGTGTCAAAAATGCCCTCACATTCATTTAATTTCAAGTAAACACATTCACACTTTCGTGAGAGTTTCCAAAAAAATGGTTGTAAGGAGACACTCTATTTCCACATCAAAAGCACATCCTTTCCACTAGAGCACAAATGCAAGAGAATTTATTGCAAAGAAGCCCAAAGCACAACTAAAAGAAAAGCTCCCAGCAAACCTTTGACTCCCAGCTCCTCCTGCATTCTGCTCCCTATTCCAATATGTCGCTATGGGCACATTTACCTAACCCAAGAGAAGCTAACCTTTGCTTACTACCAAAGAATTGCACTCTGAACAGCCAGCAAACCTTATAAATTGTGTTGCCATCTTGAAAATGCAAACCGAGCAGCTATCACTTAGCAGAGCCTGCAGATGATCTGCAACAACTGTTTTAAGAACAGACACCAGCCTAACTGCCTTCCAAGGTAGCCTTCAGCATCAGGAACTTCCATTTCAGCTCACTCAGCCCCTGAACAATGCACTTTTTCAACCAAATTCTCACTTTGCTGTGGTCAGCCTAAAATTTGTTCTCCTTCTCCTGCTTCAATTTCAATATTTATCTTTCTTAAGCAGATGTCAAATATATGTGAAAATATTTTCCTTCATTTTTCACAGAGACACAAACGTGCAAAGTCAGGACTTGTCAGCAATCTCTAATCATATGCATTGTTGGAAACGGCCACAGGCAGAAGAAAAACATGTTTTTCTTTCCAGTGGCATTCCAAAATAAACAAGTTATGGATTATATGGATTTTTTTTTTTTTTTTAAGAAATAAAAGCTTTGTAGCTTCATAACCATAGTCTGAAAAGTAATTTAAGGCATACAGAAATAAAGTATAATGTAAGGCAAGATACTTGTTGTTTTGGCTTGGTATAAAAGTAAAAAACTGAAGTAATTCCTGAAGCTTCTAATTTACTTACAGTTTTGCTTTTTAAATGCTAAAGAGCCTATCATCTTCCACAACGAGCTATCTTGCTAGCAGTAAACATGTGGCAGACCTTTTCACACTGGATAATGAAAACTTGTGGTGAGCTACATCATCATGACAGCGTTAGCAAACTCAAAACAGTGTGGAGCCAAAGCACTGAAATGTCCCTCTGCTCCTCAGATCCATAAAGAGGCAATATTTTCCAGCACAACCATAAAAATTCCAGATGCTCATGCAACAGCTGCTAGCCCTCACAAATCACTGGAGCAGAAAGATGATGCAGGCAAATAGAGCAAGCTCAGGACTGATGAAGGGCCTTAAATGAGATGAACTTACAGACTGGCAATAGCAAGAGCAGAGAAATTGCAATTGGGCTGAACTGAAGGGATGAACACCTTTTTGTCCCCCTGCTCTCCTTAGCAGTCCAACTCCCATGCACATGCCAAAGAAAACACCTGCTTTAACTGTTTCCTAGACTGAACTACAACTCCAGGAAACAGGTACTCTCTTAAAGCTGTATCAAGCCTAGCCCTTCATTACCAGGGTTGGAGCCCTAGCAGAGGAGCCATAACCCTCACGTTTTCAAGTGATAGACAAAAAAGTGATAGATTGCTCTTAAGTATGTTAATTAAGACAGGAGGAAAAAAGATTTTAAGGGGAGTGTTATTTTCTCAAGTATCCTTTAAATACCGGAAGGTGCCACCTTCAATTATCTGGAATACCAGAGATACTCAGAAAGGAGAGAACTCACATGCATACTCAAGATCTCATTTCTTAAATAGTTTCCTGGTTCTGTAGGACAGCACACACACCAAGACTACCTGGGATAGGAAGCACTTTGATGTAAATCAGGGATCCTTTGCAGCTCCTGGAAGTCCAGAACACAGAGCAATGCTTCTGGTTAGCACTGAGTTTCCAGAGGCCAAAACAAGGGTGTGTTACCAGGGGCCTTGTCTGCAGCCAACAAGACACAGCTGTACACAACAAGTACAGCAGTCTCAGTTTCCTCCTGAAGCTGTTTCCATACTGTGCAAAGCATTTCCAGCAGCTTAGGTATATTAAAATTCCATCCAAACAGTAGCTTCATTCAGACTGACGTTACACTGAATTGCAATACTATTTCATGTTATACCACCCAACAGCATACTATATACACAGTGCACACACATATATATACACTACCTTTTCAGGATCATTTTAATGAACCATAAATATGCACCTACATCCACATATACATGAACAGTTACCTGTTGTTACAGAAAATTACCAGAAGAAAGAGAACATACACAAATTTCTGCAGTGAAAGTATAGGTAGCAAAGCCTTGAAGAAGCATGGCTTGCCATAGCCCAGCAGAGCATATTAACAAGCCATCTGTTCATTATAACAAGCTCAACAGGATTCAGCTTCTACACGCAGAGATGCTACCTACAGCATCTCCCTTGATCAAGCAGACATTGTTGGATATTGCCAAAGTCTTGCCACATCCCTTTCAGAGAGCATGTTATATGTCTCTGCCACCAGCACCGTCTGGATTTTAAAACTGCTTTCCCAGGGGGTTGTGCCTTTGAGCAGAATTAGTCACACTAACAAGCAGCCCACAGTCAGGTTTCTCCAGCTAGAGATATGCAGACATAACCAGTGATATTTGCTTAAAGCTCTCAGCTTCTGCTCTCACCTTGGAGAAAGACACATTGTATTTCCAAGAACACAAATACTGAAGAACATGAAATATGTTTTCAGAAGAGATATTGCCTCTCAAAAAGGAGACAAGAATGACATTTCTCTCTAGTCTTATGCAAGCAATATGGCCTTTTTTTTTTAGTCTCTCCCCCTGCCCCATTACTATATCTCTTCCTTAAAACAGAGAAATTATGAAACAGCTGTTGCTTTTGCCAGCTTTGTGAGAGACAAAGGACAGCAGTCAGAAGTAGCAGCAGGGGAATAAGACTGTAATATACTCCGATTCCCATCTGTTGAGGGCGGGCTAACAGAAGACAGAGGGCAAGGAGACAAATAGGGACACCAACATACAGTCAAACAGCTCCTTTCTCACCACCAATCTTATGTTCTTCAGCTCAATACCCAGGAAGTACAGCAAGGACAAAACTCTTCAAGTTAAATGCACAACATCAATCAATTTAATACCTTGATAGTGTTCACAAGCAAGTCATTTTAATTAATACACTGTGCAGCCAGTATTTTGGCTTAGTTGTTACTCTGCCATGTGGCAAACTAGACAAAGCAGATGGTCAATAAGCTCTGTTAAACTGTCAGGGCCAGCTATTATGAAGAGACACAAAACAGCTCTCTGCTAGTTCCAAAATTTATAAGCTAAATCTCAGCAACCTCAGTTCAGTTTCTCCTCCTAGAACAGTTGGCATCAAAAGAATCAAGGTTAAACTAGTGACTTTCCCAAGGCTCCAATCCTGAAGTCCAGAGCATGCCAGGCACCATGCTAAGAGATGATCAAGTTCATTAAAAGGTGCAAAAGTGTGAAAATAGCCAGTATCATCTGTAATACACCAAGAAACCACTGACTTGTGAAATCAACTGGTTTGCATCTTTAAAAAATACTAAAAATATGTGTAGAACGTAAATCAGAAGAACTGGGACTGAAATTGAATATTAACTCCTTGGCCTTTGAATTCCAAACAGGGAAACCAGCTTAGCATAAGTCTTATTAAAAGGAACTGTTAACAAGTCAATTTTCAAAATGTATTCTGCTCTTCACTAAAAATGTTGCTGCCACACAAATTCTGAAACAATCTCAGACACTTCACCTCACACGTACCTCCAGATAGTACTTTGATCTTCACAACAAAGAGAGACACTTTGAACAAATAACCAAGCAGAATTGCAGTCTGGTTCAGCAAAGAGTGCAAGCCTTGCCATATTAAAGGAGAAGGTTTCTGGTAGGATGTACAGCTACACCTTGTTCTGCTCTGCAAAAATCTGCCTCTTCATGCTACAGTAGCCTCTTTACCTACAGGATGATGGGGCTTTGTTCTAAGGCTTCTCCAGAAACAGGTGTTTAAACATTTTTACAAAATGCCATCACGCTTTGCTTCCAGGGCTGCAAGGAACACAGGTTATGCCTATGTATACTGCTCCCTGGCCATATGATAGCTAAAACTAACACATGCCTTCTGCTCTAGCACTACATCTAGCTGAAGTAGCTAAAAATTGCTTACGATTAAAAAGTTTTGAGTCCAATTCTCTGTAAATCCCCATGAGGAGAAGTTAAAAGCTTAAACGTGTCTTTCAGGCAACAGAACACATGAAAGAGCATCAGAAAAATGCTGTAGTTAGAAGTTAAAATGCAGGTTTTTACTTAAACTGGGGTCTTTACTACACAGTCCTGAGATGGTATCCAGTGAGCTGATGCCCTGTTTCTGCAAGTTCACGAAAGGCAAGTTTTCAAAGTGTCCTTCTAGAAAGCCACCTTTGTGTTCACAAGCAAAATATTAGTTAAGTCTTCTGCCACCCAGCTTATTTTCAGGGTCCAAAATGGTCCTCATCTTTAGTATGCTACTTTGAGTCCTGACAACTCAGATGAGATTTTTGGACTACCAACAGCTTTTGGATAGATCAAACATCATCTGACTTGGGTGCACTGCAGTCACCATCAATAGACACCTCAATATCACATTTTTCAGGCAGTAGTATATCTCGTTTGCGTTTGCAACTAAGTGCCTGTTACAGTGGTCCTCTAATAACAGTGGCTTGGTCTTGCCAAAGCCATATTAATGAGTGTGCTGGCATAATTCAGAAGCTGCTGGCAAGAGCAATTAGGGAGTCAAGGGACAGATCAACTTTGTTTTTCTAAATTATCTCATGATTTGTATAATATGGGATCAACATTTCTAGATCTTAAACTCAGCCAATACAATCTATTTACAGCAAGGAGCCAGAACACCTTGAGCAAGCCATCAGATGATCATGTGTTTCCTCCTTCTGGACAACTCTGGCTAGTTTCTAGTCTCTGGCAGACTCTCAAGGAACCCTTCAAAGAATTCACCTGGATTCACACTTCAGCTACTCATTCCTGTGAGTCTCACTTTCCTTTCACTATCTTGTATCTTGGAAACACTTGGAAGTTAGCCTTCTCCTTTCTTCATCTTCCCTGCTATCAAATACACTGATCAAATGCCTTGATCACACGACAACTAAAATTCACACACATGAAGGCATGCAATATATAAACAGAGCAGACGTATTCCAGAAAGAGACCTTCATCTGATCAAAATCATCTGTGTTGGGCAACACTTTAAAGCAAAGCTACAAAAACAACCATTTTTTTTTTTTCCCTCCAAGGCCAAGGACTCACAAGTTGGGATTTCTCTTACCTGGTTTTCTGTGTTTACCATAGAAATGGTGTCATGCCCCATTCCTGGAAGTGTTCAAGGTCAGGTTAAATGGGACTTTGAGCAACCTGGTCTAGTGGAAGGTGTCCCTGCCCATGACAGGGGAGTTGGATCTAAATGATCTTTAAGGTCCTTTCAACCCAAACCATTCTATGACTGGGCAACCATCCACCCACAGTAAACAACAGGAGACTGCTAAGGGAGCATCAAGCCATTATAGCATAAGGGTCTGTCTCATGGCAGATGAATCTAACTAATGGTATCTCTGATACAACTACATGGAAGACCTACATCCTTCTGTTACAGGAGTAGCTGAAGTTTACCGCTGCTATTTTTGATCCTGAAGGCAACATACAATATTATCTTAGCACAAGACAGCAGGAGACAATGCCCTTCTTCAGATCATGATAAAGTTAAGCAGTGTATCATGATAAAGGTTGTGTCAGGACATGAGACAAAGGACAGACTGTCTTCAAGTCTGACTGATTGTGTTGCTGACAATGCTTCACCAAAAGACACGTGTTACAAACCACAATTAATGGAATTTAATTTTTCCATGTGTTACTCTGTATTTTAAGACTAATTCTTTTACTACTAGATCAAATTAAACACACCAGAAGTATTGAAGACAGGCACTGCTAGCCAGCTACCTTGACCACTCAACAAATGTTAATTTCAGTGTGGGGACAAACAAACAAACAGACAAACAGAACAGAAAAGGACAACCAATCAACACCCAAAGAAAAATAAAAAACCCCAAACAAAACCAAACAAAATGCCCCAAAACAACAACTATGAAAAAAAACCCCAACCTTAATCTTTCTCAAGAACATTTAACTTGGGCAGATTTTAATTAATTTACTCAATACAGTGCCATAGTCTTTTCTGTAGAAAATTACTTTCTACTTCCAGATACCAGGAAAAGGAAGTAATACAATCTGAGCATAATTTCCGCTTCAGTTCTTAAACAATGTTCAGCTTTTTCTCAATAGCACACCTTAGCCAATTAGCTGACTATTTTGCATTCTTCTCACATTACTCCACCTTTGAAATAAAAGATAGGATTGGAAATGCAGGAGAAGAAAATTTTAAGCAGTTAAACACTGCTATTTAAAATGATAGATGTAAAGGACAGCAGTGTTCTCACTGACAGCGTACTTAGCATATATGCCGAAACCAGAGAATCTTTGGGTGGCAGTGGAGTATGTATAAGAAATTTAGCATCATTAGCCCATAGGGCATAGCAGAGGAACTAATTTCAAAGAACCCAAAATAAAGGCCTTCAGTGGAGCTCCTTTTCACATGACCCATACCTACAAAACTCCTACATATAACAAATACCTGCAGTAGCCTATTTCTGTTCTAGGGACAAAAATGACAGCCACAAGTTATCACTCCCTTTCTGCAAACCAAGACCCCATTGAGTCTGACCTCACAGTCATGGCTGCAGAACTGATGCCATCAAAAGAGATGCAGAAGAACTTCTGTGCATCTTTAAAGTACCAGTTGTATGTTTAATACAAAATATCCAGTTCAACTTCGAATTCAAAGTATAATAGAGTGTTAAACAATCAAGTTATTTTAACTGGCTACTTTTCCTAAAAATATACCAAATCTTAAGATTTGAAGCCATTATAGAAGTGTCTGGACACAAACATGTTAATGAGAAAGACTCCTATAATCGTTGCTCCTCCAGATTCTCACAAGCCTTTTCTATTTCCACCTACAGATTTTCTCAAATGGGAGATATTTCAGGAACACCAGAGATGATAATCAAGTCTTCAGACATGAAACTGCATGAACACACACGCAGAAGCAGATGGAAGGAAGGGAGTAAGATCAAAGTCAGGCACTCCCTTTACCTCCCTGGGAAAAGAAAGAAAAAAAGAAAGAAAAAAAAATATATAAGAGAGGAAGCACCATGCTGCTCCTGTCTCACGTTTCTGTTGTTTTCCACTTTAAAAGATTTCAGTTGTCAAAGTAATTTTCAGCACAAACTATATCCAGTGCATCCTGAAACAGCTGACTTCCACAAGACTTCTTGCAGCAGAAACAAGTGATCACCTAGTTCCCAGGATATCATACAGGATCACTGATGTTTTGGGGGATAGGGAGTGTATTTTGAGGAGGGTCATTTTGTTCTTTTGCTTGTTTGTGGTTTCCTGGTTTACACTGTGGCACACAAAGGAGCAAAGACTGCCTTTGCCAATGAAATAACACATCAACAAAGTAGATTCAGGAGATGATTAGTAGCTTGAAAATGTTTCATATGAGAGTCTGACTTGTTGCTAACAGGTAATTTTCTTTAATAAAACATCCACTTTAAAGTGAATACCATCACCCATAAACTAAAACAAATATAAAAAGATGGCACTAGGATCTGCTATGAGCAGCAGATTTATGCCTAGTCTGTCAGAGATCAACACAGGAGCTACTCAAAAGAGGGCTATGTATCACATTTGTGGTTGGATTCCTCACATCTGTTCTTACAACTAGCAGAAACAATGACATGGGCAAGGGAGCTCAGGAAGCGTGGGCTTCCTGTAATTCATTGTCTTGATACTCAGGGATCCACATAAAGCCCTTTCCTTTTTAAGAATATATAGGAAGCTATAACGACATATCTGTGTGGATTCTGTACCATCTAATAAAGAAGAAAGTTCTTCCCTTCAGTGAAGATACTCAGGGGGGCTGTAAGTTTCACGAAAATAGGCAGCTAAATTCTGCAATTATCGTGATACAATATCATTATCTCTCTGGCCAAATTCAATCTAGAGTTAGAAGAGTTAACATGGCAGAAGACACACACACACAGACAAATTTTCTGCCAAACACTTGTAGCTTGTCATTTTAGCTTAATAATGAAAACAAATACACTTAATGCCTTTAAAAATACAGCCAACTCTGATCTAGTTACAGTCCAAACCACTATTGCCCAGAGAAGCTGCTTTCAGGATTTGTATTTGAGCAAGTTCAGCAAGCTGTCCTGAGCTTGGAAAAAGTGTTTATGCCCATAAAAATAATGCGCTCCTGCTCAGTTTTTAAGTACATTGAAGCACCAATTCAGAAGACTTTGTGCAGTGGAAGAGGACCCTTTTAAAACTGGCAGTGGTAAATTAGTGCTCAAGTACCACCAAACCCTCTTTTTTCCCCCCAAATCAAAAGCCTGAGCTTTAGAGGACTCTCCATGCATTGTCATGATCGCACGTAACCACCCTTTGTCCAATCTACATTACCACATTTCTTCACAAGTCTTTAGGCATTCTAAAACACATTAGCATACCACATTAGCTACAAGCTGCAAGGGATGGACATTTCTTTAATATTTTCTCTTATCAATGAACAAGGAGACAAAAGAAATAAAGAATAAGCATAATCAAAGTGACAGGTGGATTCTGAAAATCACTTCAGGCTCCAGCTAACAGTAGAATACCCAGTTTCAAATTAAAAGTTTGGATGAGTAGTCTGACACCCTTAAATGCTAAAGAAGCACTAGTGCTTTTCCAGGAGCTGGCCAGGCTGAGTGAGCATGCCAAAATACTGGAGCAGCATGAGAATTTTCTCATGCAGTAATTGGCCTGAATCCAAGCTCCTGGATAGATGTTTTTTCTCCAACTAAGTAGAGCCGAGCTGCACATATATGCAACCTCCAAAGGCGAGCTTTGCTTCAGCAAACTGAGTCAAAGCATTCTCAGCCTAGCTCAGAAGAGGCACTGGCTGGACCGTGGTCCTTCCAGTCAGCACAGGGTGGTATCATCAGCTTCTTCCCACTGCCCTTCACTAGGTGCTAGTCTTCTTAATAATTCAAATGGTCAATGCAAGCAGACTTTAAAGTCTGTCTCACCACTTTCAGGATGTCTCCAGAATGAGCACATGTTTAAACATTAGAAATTCCTCCAGAAAGTGGAGCAAACACACTTCCCACTCCTGCATGCCCCTGTTTACTGAACTTCATTGCCAAAGCAATAGCCTAGGAAATTTCTGACTCTCTCCTCTGATGGAGAGCTTAGAAAGCTTGGGCCATTTAAGAGGTGTCTCTCTGCTGATTCAAAGACAACATAAAGGACTGTGGGAGGGAGAACTGTTTTCTGAAACTAAAGAAGAGAAAAATGTTGAGATTCTTCTAAAGAAGCTACATTTGGATATCGTTTGAGGACCCACTTTCTCGTTATTTCCCAAAGATACCAAATAGCTGCTTTCAATCCTTCTGCAAACCCAGATGGTTTGGAAGAGACAAGATGGAGCAACCCCCTCAAACACATCTTCACAGCTCATAGAAGACACGTGTGAAGGACACCGTACTCATATTCCTCCCACAGGCAGGTAGCTTCGATAAAGCACAAATGGTTCAGTTCTGCACACATGGTGCCAAGCACACAAGTTGAGATATTAATAAATCCTACATTCGTAATAAGCAGTGCTACCTTCCATAACAAGAGTTTTCAGGGGGAAAAAAATCCACTGAATATGGAACAGGTGCAGCAGCCATTGCCTGGTCATTTCAGCACAGCAGAATACAGGCATCCAGGTAGCGTTTTGTGACCAGGAAAGAGTCTAACATAAGCTTAGTAACAGGCCTGTAGAATAGAGAGTTAAAAGAAGGTAGCAGAATCCACTGCCACTCACTAAAATCAAACACAGGCAATATTCTTTTGTTTAAAATCCCCACTACCTACAGCTGCAAGCAGAAGATAAGCTGTGCCAAGAGTACTTCAATGTTTATTCCACTTTAAAAATGCTGAAGATGTTTCATATAATGCCTTTGGCATCTATCACTGAATAAAGACAAGCCAAGTCATAAGATACTTTGTAATACAAAAATATTCAAAACCAAAATACACAAATGTGCAACACCACTTTCCAACCCAAAAGGATTAAACAATTATGTACTTAATTAGAAAAATTAGGACATCAGTTTCACCTTGTTTCAACCAAAACAGAATTAATTTCCTACTGTGGTTTCTGATGTAGATCTGGACAACTATTTATACAAATACACTAAGGAAAGCAGGTTAATTTTTAAGTTCCTTCATGGTGTTGTTCTTAACAAACAAACAAAAAGTACACAGAGAAAAAAGAACTACTTTTTATCACTGAAAATCCATGTATTCACTCAAATAGGAAAATACTTCAGATACAGCCGAAGCAGAAGTAACAGCTGGTTGAGCTTCCAATCTACAAAGGTTCCAGGTATACAGAGAAACAAGCTGCAGTTAAAAATTGCCTACCCTTAGTAAGTGCAGCTTGGTGGCTTATGTTACACATACTTTCATTCTCGCAATTTGGCTTAGGTGGTAACAGTTGTTTTTGAGCACAGGGCTAAAGTGTTGCATCAAAGCACTTTCACATTGCCCTATGAGCCAAGGCAACAGTACCTATCTCGTTTAACTTTTTTTATTCATAGGAAACTACTCTGACCTTCGTTTAACATCTTGTTTTATAGCAAGCTAGTTTTGGCCTATACTTGTGCATTGCTCCAAAGGAGCTCCTACTGACGTAAATAGTCAGTCCACCATGTACTTGGCACTGCACTCCCAGCCACTCTGGCCTGTTTGCAGCTACAGGCAAAACCCTCAATGCTGCTTTCTTGTGGGCTGGTTCTCTTCCACCTTTTGATGATTACAGCCCTTTGATTTCAGCCCTAAAGCAATTTCAGTTATTTGATGCTTTCCCACAATATCTTATTCCCTTCCCCCTCAAAACATGTTCCAAGAACAGACAAGTTCCCACAATTCCCTGAGAAATAAAAAGCAGCTCGGTTTACTGCAGGAAAAAGACCCCAACACTATGGGAATAAAACACCAGCAGTCCTAGCAACAGGCATGTGGGACTGAAGTGCCTAAGTACACAGGGATCCATGCTGCTTACAGGTACACCAGCCCTGGGAGCCCAGGTTAGTGAACCTGCTCTGCATCTGGCTGTGTTTTACATGCAAGGTTATCTTGCAGACAGAAGAAACATGTCAACTGAACACTGAATTAATTTGTACACTACAAGACTGCTACCCTGCAGAAGTCTACAATTCACAAGGAAGCTCATGTTTGAAAAGAGTTAAGAGCTCCACATTTAGGAAACGGGGATTACAAGTAGCGAATGAAGGTGGTCCTACAATTGAACACAGTCTAAATAGATGAATGATTCCAACAGCCTTACAGTAGGATCTTTGCATGAAGTATATCTGTTACATTGGGCCAGTCATAAAGTGACAGTGTCCATCTCTGACATGAAGGAAACACTTAGCTAGCCCTTAGTGCTGGAGCTTTGTTCATTAACCTTTGAGCACTTCAGACTGACTGTGCTTCAGAATTAAAGCAGTGTAAATATTTATCTGGGAAACAGGAAGAATAAAATTGTAGAAGAGTCAAATGAAAACTAACCTCAGTTTTAAAAAGTCAGTCTTGCAGTTGCTTGACTGCCCTCAATCACACAGCCTCAATGTTACATTAACAGGCTTCTTCCTTTTTAATTGCATATAATGCTTCTTGAGATGTATTTAATACTCATAGTTAAATGGATCATTAAGATTGGAAATGTTCATCTCTTTGGATATTAAAATTTTTGTTTTCAAAGTTGCCATTAGCCTGCTGATAGTTTCCTTTAAGGTACCAGTAACACAGCAGCAGCCAAGACTGGCCTACACTGCTGCAAAGAAATTATTATCCAATAGGCATTTTGGTGGTGGAGCAAGTCCAGAGAAGGGCAACATAGCTGAAGAACAAATTTGATAAGGAGTAACTGAGGGAGCTGGAATTGTTTAGCCTGGAGAAAAGGAGGCTCAGGGGGGACCTTATAACTCCCTACAACTACCTGAAAGAAGATTGAATCTAAGTGGGTGTTGGTCTCTTCCCCCAAGTAAAAAGTGACCAGGCAAGAGGAAACAGCCTCAAGTTGCACTAGGGGAGGTTGAGACTGGATATCAGGAAAACTTTCTTCCCTGAAAGGGTTGTCAATCATTGGAACAGGCTGCCCATGGAAGTGGTTGAACCACCATTCCTAGAGGTATTTAAAAGATGTGTAGATGTGGCACTGAGGGACATGGTTTAGTGGCAGACTTGGCAGTGCTAGGCTAATGTTTGCACTTAATTATTTTAAAGATCTTTTCCAACCTAAACAATTCTCTGATTCTCTGACCATGCCCAGGTTTTCCTTCCCTGGCTGCCAGCCAGGCTAGCCAACAGGACCACTGGTCTGCAGCCATATTATGACCAGAAGTCAGCTTCAGCACCACTGCTGCTCCACAGTGAGCATTACAAGATTTGAAAAGGGCATATTTGTAAATTAGGAGAGAGAAGAGATCACATCCTTCTCTTCCAGCTTTCACTCTATGTCCTGTTTCCTGCAACACCTCAAACACTGAGTGATGCTTAACAACCATATATTCCCATATATTAAATCCCCTCCTATAACACACACCCTCTGCTTGCTATTATTCTTTCACTTCTCCTTAGCCTACAGCAGGCAAACACTCCTTATCTACAGCAGCAGAGCTGAAAGCCAACTGCTCTGCACACAGCTACCCTGCAAGTCAGTCTTTGCTAACTCACAGATGGCTTCCCTTCTTTCGGCCTTGTCTATATATGTCTACGTATTCTATCTTCTGGGGCAAGAAATTCCCAGGCTAGGCTTTCATGCAACTTTCTAACCCCGCATTTGAAAAGCAAAAACAAAACCAAAACCACCATAAGCATGGATGACTGCTAAAAGAAACAATCATACAACATGACAAACAAGTCAGTTTGGAAGAAGAGAGGCAGACATACTCTAATGTCACTGCTTTTATGCTTAACACTGCCACTGTGAAAATGAGAAGGGAAGAAACATGCTTTTTCAAGGTACAGCCAGCCAGTCTGTTGCAGTGTTTTGGAAGTACATCCCTAGTGCTCCTGTTCAGTGCTATGGAAATAATTGCATAACATAGTTCAGGTTTTGCTTTTTTTCTACAGTTAAAAAGTCAAAAGGATGAGAAAATAGTGGTATTCTGTAATAACAGCAGATGCCAGAATGTTACAGGGTGAACAGGTCATTTTGACAGTAATGTTGAAAGACTGCAATTTTCTAACACTGTTTGTACCATAGGTGGAGTACTCAAATTAAACAAGTGTTTAGCTGGGCTTGGTGAGCGGAAAATTGCTCCTATTAAAAATTTGCCTCATAACATGCCTTTAAGAGGTATAGAGTGCAGAACATCAACTCAAAACTGTCTATTATTTAATTTTTGCTGTGGCCTGTACCTCTGACATTTAGACCTGGTAGTTCCTGTTCCATGAGAAAGCCCTTATGGCCTCAAACAATCTATGTTACTCAATGCCTATCATACCAGAAAAGTCTGAGGAAAAGCCATTATAAAGACCATTTCACCTCTTGGTGTTAGGCTTGGAGTGAGAGGGCAACTGCACAAGTGTACCTGAAGACACTTGCCCAGATCAGATGTACAAGTTACAAAAAACACTGGACAAATGTTTTAGAAGCATTTTGGTATATCATGTGTCTTCAGAGTTCAATGTACAGACATCCTCACTAATTGTAGAAATACCAGCAGTTGTTGATAGTGATCTACTACTTCTCCCTCTAATCCATGTCCAATGGACTCTCCAATATTGGCACTGCTTTAAACATTATTCAAAAGAGTTTTCACAAAATACAAAATTCCAACTCTCACTTGCCCAAAGAGCAATGTCTACAGCAATGGAAGCTGACTCATAACAAACTACTGTCAACCTCCTTGTCCCTACAACACCTGACTTCTGCAGTTCTCTCTTTCACTACTGTGAATATTTCTGTGAGTCTTTAGAGGAGTAAGACAGAAGGGGACAGAGGGCACAGAAAGAAAGCAAGCCAGAAGAATAATGACTATATTTATCAAATTGGCACAAGCAAGCCAGCAGAACTTGGGCAAGAAGACATAAATCCACACACCTGGATCTGAAGTACACACTAGTAAAAGAAATAACCTAGAAAAGCATGGAGGCAGGCAGCCTACTATACATTTTTGATATGCCACCTCTACCTTAGTGCTGCCTCTCCAGGTCCATCCAACTTTCCATTTTCTTCTTTTCTTCTCCAAGCTCTTCCTCCCTGGCCCAAATAACTCAACATTTCCCACTGGTTCAGAGCCAGTGGACATCCTTCCACTCTTGCAGAGACAGACAGAAGGAAGTTTTAGAGGAGAGAGGTGTATTTGTTCTCTGCTAGTCAAAATCATGGTGTTTAGACAGCACAGACCTTGCTGGCACGGGACTTGAACTCTACTTTCTGTCAGTGGAGTAGTAGGTCAAGGAAGGGTGGGAAAACGCCCATTTCCTCAGAGCCCTATCAACAACTGCAGCTTTTCCACTTGCTAGGAAACAGTTTCCAAATGAGTTACCAATCACTCCATCCCCTCAAGCACTTAAATTTCAAGTTCTCAAGGAAGGAAATGTGTCCTTGTGGTATGCCTCCTAAGAGGGTAGACTACCCTAGAGACACCTACAGTAAAAGCAGAAATGCAGCCAGTGGGTGTGGGCAAGACACAAGGTGAAGCAGCAAGTTCTCTGGGGTTCATGCCATTGCTACTAAATGACGAAAAACAAGCATCCCATGAAATACAAGAGCAAATGCAGCCAGATTCTGAATTTTGAGAATTCTGCGCCTCATGGTGCCCACAAGTGATAATAAAATTCAATTCCCTGCTACAATGGCTGCAGCTCTCTAACATCTTTAGCACAACACAGAAAAAGTCCATTGTTGAGATGATGCAATTATAGGAAAAAGATTTTCAGTTACCAAAATACCTGTTTCCCCAAAACCAACTGCCACTCATATTAGAGCACATCAGGAATTCTATTCAGCCATAAGGTTAATTTAAAAAAAAAAAAAAAAAAACAAACCAACCAAACTCCGCTCATTATGCAAAGTAAAGAACCTTGCACTCTGCAACTACATTGTCATTAGTAAGTATAGAGAAGAAACTGATAGCGAGTCAGACTTCATTTAGCCTTCTTTAGTACTAACACCAGTATTTTACTGTTTTCATAACTGAAGCATCAAAACAACTTCAGCTTATCCAAATATATCCAGAACATGGTGGTTAAGGAATTGTTGTCTAATTTTCGCATCTCTACAGAAGTCTAAAGGAATCACTAGTGTGTGAAATTACTAAATGAAGAAGAGGCAGACTATACTGAGGAAAGAGAGAAGCATTCAGCACTTCCTAACCATACCAGTAACATGGATCTAATCTCAACAATAAAACATTTGTTAAAAATCAAGTGCTGTCTCCAAAGAAAATTACTTATGTTCTTGATATAAAAATAGGGCATGCTAAGTCTATGCCTAGATGTCACTTCTGTTAAGCAAAATATTCCAAAGCAGATAGGAAGGACACATCATGTTTCTCGTCATCATCCACTTTCACATCAAGCAGAAAGTTTGGTATTAGCAAACACATGTTGTACACTAAATCACTGTTACATAGTCACCCTTGAAAGGCACAGAACTTCAGCCATCAGAAGCTTTCAAAACGTTGCTTCTTTGAGGATTATGTCAGTGGAATGATTTTCCATGCAGCAGTCACAGGACATGCCTATTTCTGCCTAATGCACAGGAGCAGGTCACTCTCCAAGTAACAGAATTCCAGCTGGCTGCTTCCCTGCAATTTGTACATAATTCTGCATATGGGAAGAATGCAATAGTGACTAAGACAATGCCACACTAGGTCAAAGTTGACAGTTTGATTGCTATATTGTAAGAATGGAGATGAAAAAGACATAAGGAACATACTCCAAAAAATTTTTGATCAAAGAGGATCAACACTAGGTCCTCTGCACTCTGGGAATTTAGGCTAAACAGCAGTGCAATTAAGTAGGTTTTCCTCTTGGGATATTTCAAGGATTAATTATTCCATCAAATTGTTTGAAAGAACACAAGGAAAGAGCACATTATATAATGAGGCCTCTAAATGGCTCTCGTCACCTCAGTTTCAGCAGCCCTGTAAAAATAATCTGTTAGTCTCCAGTATTGATTTTCTTTATGCTGAGAACCTGTGTGTAAATTGACTTCTGCAATAAAAGTCATACAGTCTGGATACATCAAGCATCTGACACACTCATGGTCTTCCTACTACATTTTTGTCTTGCCAGCCAACTACAGTGTTATTGGTCAGAATAGGAGACAGTTTTCAATTGTCAGTATTTCTTTCGTCAGAAGTATTATGTTCTTTCAGATTTAACATGGGAGACAAAAAGTCTACTTTCTGGGGCATGGGGGGAAATGTTTTATTGAGTGGTATCAAAACAAGTGCTCTCACAACCTGCAGAATCTAGAAGCAATGTAATCTTGTTGAAGTAATTTAGTCCGCAAAAGATCTGGATTGCTTCTCATGGTTTGTAACAAGTCATTCCTTCAAGTGTTGCCTGGGCATAGCAGCATGCTCTCCACAGACCTCTCCCTCCCCCAAGATACCAGTTTTGAGCAGCAGGCAGGCCAGAGGCTGGCAGGCAGTGCATTTTGGCTCTGGTCCACCGGTGTCAAGAAATATCAGCAGGAGTTCTAACACGCTTTAGAGCAGACACTCCTCTTTCCCAGGGGCCACAGACACCACTTGGCTACACAGGCAAGTCCCTGAACTGCAAAATATGGAAAAGTGCCTGAGGGATCTTTAATATGAATTTGCAAACAACTCCAGATCCAGGAGGTGGGATAATCTGCTGTGACTATCCCACCAAGGATGACAAACTCTAGGAAAAGGAAGCTAAAGACTGTATGGGACCCACTTGATTCTAGTGCTTCTTCCTACTGTCAGATTCCCAGAAATGTATTTTGGAACATTGTCCTACCTCCTTCCACTTGCTACATTCAATGCACTGCAAACTACTATCAGAGTAAGAGCTAGCAATTCTAATACCAAACATAGTCATTACATATTTTAAAATGAAATCTGATACAAATTTAAAAATAGGGGGAAAAAAAAGAAGGAAAGCAAAAAGCTTTCAGAGACATTTAAAAAGAAGGTAGAAAGTTTGTTTGGGTGTTGGCTTTTACAGAAATAGTCCTGGAAGCCTCTTTTGCAGGCAATCTGAGGCAAGACAGTCTCCAGACTATAAAGTGAAAGATTAATATCTTGCTTGCTCATATAAATGCATTCTTTAGTTATCAGAAATACCTCAAGACACTAAAGCAAGCTTTCTGTGTAAGAGTTTGGGTTTGATAAATACATAGCAGTTGGATACCTATTAGCAAGTTGATAAAATCTTTAGCTAAGCAGACTAGTAAACTAGTATTACAGCAACAGCTGAAGTAAGAGCTGTTTGTGGCTGCCAGTGAGCTAGTTATCACCAGCACTCCTCCCCAAACCAGTTTCTGCACTCAGAGAGGATTCAGTTTTCAATATTAACATAATCCAAATTTTAGGGATTTTTGTTAACTTTTTAAGCAAGACTAAGCAGTTTTACCTTAACATACCTAAAACAAGAATACAGAATTTGACCATAAGCCTAAAATGCAATGATTACTACCAGGATAACAAAAAGACACAGTAATTAATTCCAAAACATTTGGACTTCTTTTCTGACCAAAAAAAAAAGAAGCACACTGTGTGCTTCAGGTACTATCTTTTAAAATGTAAGGCAATCAGCTGTAAAGGCTCAGGTCATTCTTTGTGTTTAAAGTAAATGAGTCAAAATGTTATATACCAGTCACCTAAAGTAGAACAAATCATTTGTACCAAGCTAGAGTTAATTTAGATATCTACTCCAAAGTAGTTATCATTCAAGGGCTAGAATAAGTTAGGATCTTAAGCCACTAACATGTATTTTCAACTACTGCTGAATTAATTCCATGAAATATTAGTGAGCATATTTCTCCCAGAGTTTGCAGACATCTATTCAAAATACAGATTTTTTTTTTTATGAGGTAGTAAGTGAACTACAGCAGAATCACTGTCTTAATACTTCTGCCCCTCGACTGTCACTCAAGCCTGATGATGCTCAGAGTAAGGACAGGCAGCAAAGTGCACTTACAATCTGTTTAAACTTCACCTCAGAGTGAAAGTCCAGGCAAGCTCATTCCAAGTAATTATTGATCTTTTATGTCCTTATATGTTTTATGGAAGGGGTGGGAAAGAGCCTAGTGTCTAACAGGTTTAAAACATATATTTAAATATATGAAATAATCTGGAAAGAAACATCATATAACTGAGTTACTCCATTAAAAATTATATAAAATCTAAAGAGCTTATCTGCAAATGAGAAGGCAGACCATGTGACCTAGGAGATCCTTCCCAATTCTGTGTTCTGGAAAGTAATCCTATTAAGACAGTCTGGTAAGAGGATTTTCATTAGGCATTGATTATGCCATCATTTGCATTTATGAAGTCCAACACACAGGACCAAAGTGTGTGATCCCTTTGTTGGCAGCACATGGTGAACTCTTCTTAGTCAGCACTGAATGGTCACCTGCGGACTGGCACCACTGCACAAGCTAGCCATTTACTTACTTACCACTCTGCCACTGCCACTAAATTAATGCTATCTTCTGCACTGGCTTTGCTTTACAGGCTGAACAGTAATACATTGAATTAATTATCTACAAACATTCTAGTAATTAAAGAGCTATAGTACATGGTATGATTTTTTGCTAAGTTTAGATCCACTAGATCTATGCTACTAATAAATACCATGTGGATTAAAAAGATGCAAGATGCCTTCTGGGGCTATGATCTGTGTGTTCCCAAAAAATAGTTTAAGATGCCGTGTGGAACTGGTTCCTAGAATAGATACCATGCTCCCAGGGTGGGGGGAGTGGTGGTATGGTGGGGAGGTAATAGTTCTGCTATTCAAATGTGATCCTCAGAATTAAATACTTATCACTTCAAAGAAGATTTGATTTGTTACAGTGTGTACCTCTGCCCAAACAATTCCTTGTTCTAAGAAGATCTTTAACAGGCTAAATTTATTCTACCCTTTGAAATACAGTCATACTTCTGCTGTATGGACTGCATACTATTAAGATTTTATCCCCCTTCTCCAGCATTAATAAGTTCTAGAAATCTTAACTTTCATAATTTCATGTGTCACATGGTGGGAACAGCAAAAGAAACAGCTAATGTTTTACAACAGGCAGCCAAAAGTTGCAGTGACAAAGATGGATAGTCATGTCTAACCTACTCAATTTGTGCTGTCAAATAGAAGTTTCTGGAGTTAGATGTAAGGCAGGGGAAAATGAGAACTTAGCTTTTGAATACTGCAGGCAAGATGCAGGGCTGTTGGAAGAATGGATTGATATTGCTGCTGCTACTTTATCACCTGTGGTGACAAGAGACAAGGTGACCATAACTCAGACTGAATCAGGTTAGAGATTGGATAGCTTTTGTTTTCCCCCCCATTGGCATCTCCTGACTGTCAGGATATGTATGTACCGTATGTACACATTACGTACAGTAATATGCACTACAAAATTGTATAGGGTGTTTTGGCTGGGCTTGGGGCCAAGTATGGTGTTTTTTAAGTGGCTGCACATAAGCTGTTCTAAAGGGAGAACTACGAAAATGCAAACAGGAGCTCAGCAGCCTTTGCAGAATGTGAATCAATAGAGAATTCGTTTAAGGTTGTCATGAGACTAAACTATCACAGTACTTGTTCTAGTTGAAGTAAGACTTCATTTCACATTTTTTTTACTTAGATACAACACCTGTTTAGAAACATTTCCTATGCCGTATAAGAAGAGTCAAATGTGCCATGAAATACTTATTTTCCCCATCTAAACAAGGTTATTTTTGTTTCAGGCATTTGCTTCCACAGCACAGGTTAGATCAGCTAATGCAAAGCTATGAGAAAAAGGAGAGATCCCACTCCATCAAAACACAGGGGTACAAGAGACAAACAGTACTCAAGTTAGCCCAGCACCTTCAACAAAGCACAGCTATGCTGTGTGCAACAAATCACACTCAGCTATGTGTGGATAGACCATCCACGTTGTAGTTTAATTGTGCTACAAGTACAGACACATCCAAGCTACGCTCAAGTCCAAAAGCAATATAATGAGTTTGTGTGATGATCTTGAATGGAAGAAGGGGGTAGATTAATGACCAGTTTCCCCTCTTTGCCTTCAGGTGTACATTCACTGCATGATTTGTAGCATAGTTTACCTTTTTTATATATATACACACAGCTTTTCCATTGTATCCATGTTCTCCCTCGCATCCCCTCCCCTACCTTCTTACCCTGGATAATCAAGTACTGGCTCTATGTAAAGCAATTTGCCCAAAGGCACAAGAGTCGTTGTAGCCATAAAGATTGGAAGATACTGTTTATAAGAAGTACAATTATAAAATCTTAAGTGATGTAAGCAATCAATTATTTATTCGCCTTGTTATAAAACAACCACACCTACTACTTCAGCAAGGAGACCAGTTGAATCTTGAACAGAGAGGGAAAGGACAAAAAAATTGCTATGGAATAGCTGATGAAGGATAATTTGTGTTGTGAAGCCTGAAACTGCAAGTCAAGAATATTGCTCCAGGTTCACATAAAACAATGAACCATGACTAGTGCAGAAATGGCATCTAAACTATACAAAGATCAAATAGTAGAAAAATCATTTTCTTGGGATCATAAAATGGTTTGGGTTGAAAGGGATCTTAAAGGTCACCTAGTTCCAACTCCCTGCCACTACACCAGGTTGCTCAGAGCCACATCCAAACTGGCCTTGAACACTGCCAGGAATGGGGAGTCCACAACTTCTCTGGATAACCTGTTCCAGTGCCCCCACAGTAATGAATTTCTTCCTAATATCTGACCTAAACCTGCCCTCTGCCAGTTTAAGACCATTTCCCCTTGTCCTCTCGCTGCATATCCCTGTAAAAAGTCCCTCTACAGCTTTCTCGTAGGCTTCCTCTGAGGTTTTTCCTGAGCCTTCTTCTCCAGACTGAACAATCCCAACCCTTCTTCACAGGAGACATGCTCCAGCCCTCTGATCATCTTCATGGCTCTACTCTAGACTTGCTCCAATAGGTACATGTCCTTCTTATGTTGGAGGCCCCAGAGCTGGACACAGTACTCCAGGTGGGGTCTCAAGACTGGAATAAATGGGGAAGAACTGCCTCCCTTGACCTGCTGGCCACACTGCTTTTAATGCAACCCAGGACACCATTGGCTTACTGGGCTTCAACTGCACATTGCTCTCTGGTGTTGATCTTCTTGTCAGCCAACACCCCCAAGTCCTTCTATTTAGGGTTGCTCTCAATCCATTCTTCACCTAGCCTGTATTTATGCTTGAAATTGCCCCAACCCACATGCAGAACCTTGCACTTGACCTTCACGAACTTCTCTCTTCTTGAATTCCTTTGAGAGGCTGTGAAAATTTTGCACATAAAAAGAAGGAAAGTAACTGAATTTCCTACCAGAGTAGGGTCTTTAGAACTTAAGATGAGAGCTTAAGAAGCATCTAGAAACAAAATACTCTGGCTTCATCATGATCAGGTGATGGCACCCTCACAAGAGATTTAAGCTCGCTCACGCTCTGAAAGCAACAGCATGCATTTTACAAGGTTTATTTTACAACAACACACGTTTTTTAGACTTCCTGTTTTATGTTCTTAGGATTCAAATACCTTCCTGTGGTTGCTACACAGTAGAATAAAAGCCTTTGCTACACCTGTGTCACCTGCATCCTTTGTAGGTCTCTGATCACAGCAACTCTTCACCTGACATAGGTACGTTGAGCAGCATCCCTGCCATCAAGAGAGTAATCCAAAGTTCATGCCATACAACAGAGATCTGACATCTGTAATAGCTGTCCAAAAGAAATAATCCAAATACATTTGTAAGCAATTTGATGGACCTCCAAGTATTTGGTTCCAATGCGACTGTAATACTCAATGTCCTGAAGAAAGAAATCTTTTATTACATATCCTACTGACTTGCATATTTTTAAAGGGGCGACACTCTCTCTCATTCTCAACCTCTTTCCACTTTTGATCCATTTAGAGACAAGTCCACAGGGAATTACCCTTTCTGAGATCTTAGCAAAAGTTGGAAGTCTATTCAGAGTCAGACAATAGGCAAAAGTTTGTTTCTGTAGTGTTCTATTCAGTGGATTTTCTTACCAAATGCCTTTCTGAGAAATGAATAATGAATTTGAAATATTATCTCACTAGAACCTGAGGCATAAGTAGTACCTGATCATACCACCAGGTCTACACCAGCACATGGCAGCCTCAGCAGCATGCTGATCAGGCTGCTTTGGAAAGGACAGAATGTGGGAATGGAAATGTTTGGCCCCAAAGTCCTTGCACCATTTTATCCAGCATTCTTCCAACCCCAAAACAGAATGGATCACTGGTAAACATGGCAACTGTCTCAGACACAGGATCTGCAGGGCAATCTTGCGTCCCACGAGCAAGTGGGCTGGAGAAGATGGTCCACACTGTGCCAAAGGACAGTGCACCATATAAACACTGTCTCAAATAGTAGGGGAGAAACAGCTACAAATGAATCCACTAAACCACAAGCAATGCATGCTTGGATGCAAATGGAGGAATTTTTATTCAGCATATGCAGCACTTCTCTTGGTAGACCTCCTATCAGTCTGCAACTCAATCCAGTATTTAAAACATATTCTGAAAATATGGTCAATTTGTTCAGAACTGAAAGTGACAAGAACTCCTCTTGCAAAAATCCATTGTTTTCAGAAAGTCCTATACAAGACAGACAGGTCACCTTCCCCCTGACCCTCAGTCCAACTTTTACACCTTGCCACTAGCTTCTTACCACTGCAGCCAAGATGTTTGTGCAGGAGGAGAAGAAAGGAAAAGGCTAGAAAAGTTTTATTTTTGTGATCACTCTTTCCAGCCTAAATAAGCCTTCCTCTTGTCTTCTCCTGTCTAGCAACAACCAGTTCAAATTGAAGTGTGCACAGACCAACTGAATTTCTGGAGCTATATTAAGGACAAGTGGTCACTGTTAGCATATTCCAGCAGTTTCAGGAAGACAGCCAAAGAAGGTGTTTTCCAACACTGCAGTCACAGAGCACCCAGGGGAAGAGAGCTCTTGATCCGTGCAGGACGGAGTTAAATTGCTCCCTTCACTCCCATATTCCATCAGTACCTTTTTTTTTTTTAACTAATGGCCACATATTGGCCCTGCCATTTCAGAGCTTCATGCCACTCTTGTCATTGAAGGACCCATATCAGGACACAGAAGACAATCTTACACATAACAATTCTCAGTCTGGCATGGATTTGTACTCTAAAAGAAAATGCTTGAAGGGCCTTTATGGGCAGCTTTTTCAACTATATATTCTTGTCCAGTGAATTTTTAAACAGAATTCCAGGACACTTCCATTCCTGAAATGGAAGAGTGGTATGCTTAGACATAACACGCTCTAACTTCTAGACCAACATCATATCCTTTGCCAAGTACTGACTTCCATACATGAGTAGACATATTCTAATAAAATAGTTGATTACTCAGCTAAGTTCAGTAATATGTCATATTGGGAAGTAAGTAAGTTTCAGCTTTTAGAGTGCAAAAATCTAACTGCCCATTTGATTTGTACAAGCAAATCTCTACGTTAAAAAATACTCAGCAACAAACTCACAGCACAAAGAAAATCTTTCTTCATTTTTGTGCAAAATCTGTGCACCGTTTATAGCAAACGCTGCAATTGTGGGTAGATAAGACCCCAGAGCACAGAAATTCACCTGCAAAGTTGAATGGTTTCTCAGGACAAATCCAGTGGTCTCTGTTTGTTTCATATATAAAGTTGTACAAGTTTGGCAGGTGTGCACAACACAGATCATACATCTGGAAAAACAGACTGTCATCACTTTCATGCTGAACTGCAAGTTGCAAACCATTAGGGAATGAATAGTGATGATGTAAGTTGTTCTGTGCAGCATTATTTTGCAATTCTTAACCAATAACGGACTTAGCCCAAAACACAAAGCATCTGTGGAGAAACTATTTTTAGAAACAGGATACCTAGTAAAGGTCAAACTGAAGCCAGTTTGAGTACTGCAATTCAGGCACTGCATTTTCAATATACCAACCTGCGACCACAACCTCAGTTTCAGCATTCATAGAAACCAGAACAAACAGGCTGTAAAACTTCTTTTCTTTTTTAATGAAGCAGTTCCAGAAACAGTCAGATTGGCACTCACCTGAAGTGTTTGACCTGAGTATATTAACCTGAGAGGTTCTGGTGCCCAGCAAATGCTCCTTAAGTCTCCTACCTTGGTAACCCTTTCCCATTCAGGCTGGTTTTTATCCCTAAAGTCTGCATCATGTGGAAGTAACCTTCTAAAGCTGATCTTGGTATCATATAACTGTGGTCTGCATTAAAAATAGTCTCAAATAGCTCCTTCCATACCACTCCCTCCAACACCATTATATTGCTTGGCATCCAGTTTTTAAAACTAGAAGTGTATCAGTAAAGATGAGATCCACTAGAAAAAGAACACAAATCTGTCTTATTTCCCAACCTTATTTCCTAAACTTTGTCACCAAGCCAAGAGAGGCTTATAGCTGACTTAACTTGCAAGTACTTGAGAGACTATGAATACATGTTTAGTTTTGAATAAAGGGAGTGTTTCTGCTAGCATTCACTTACTGATGAATGTCAGCATAATAGGAAACATTATTAAAATGGAAAACAGTGAACAGGCACTACATTTATTCAGACCCACAAAGTGACACTCAAGTCTTCTTGCAGACTTTCAGTGCACCACACTGCAAGTGTCCTCTCTTTATTTCTGCTCTTCCCAGGCATGAAGTGCATTGCTCCTTAGAAACAGAACTCTGAATCAGAATAGCAGTGAAACACTGACACTGGTGAGCTCTTCCAGAATTAACAATTTGATGGCTATTTCTGATATTATGAAATACTTCAGACTGTTCCAGAACTGAAGTGTCATTGCATTGGGTAGTTACAGTAGCTATTCCACCTAAGTGAGCAATTCCCAACCCCTTCCCTACCCCCAACCTGCCCTCAGACAGGGTTATTAACTGTCTGCATAGGTGATTAAATTTCAGCCTGAGAGCTACATCTCTAAGCCTAAAAGTAATTCAAGCAGATTCACGGAAAGCATCTTGCATTAAATTGCTATTGTCTTTAATCACTATACTCATCATGCATCTTCAACTTTATTCTGATAGCATATTAATTGCTTGACCTTTTCACTACCATCATCTGTGCTGACACTGGATAGAGTTCATGCATAATAGCTAAGATGAGCAGAAGATGACTGAAACATTTTGCCCTCAGCCTTCAAAGCTAAAAACATTTTCATTTATTGTGTCAAACCATTCCTCCCCCCCCCAAGAGTCACCTCAAAAAATAAATCATCAAAAAAGTTAGTTTTATGCAGCCATATATGGTTCCCACCCTAACAGAGAACCATTTTTCTGAAGCAGATGTCTATTTTAGTTGGTGGCAACAACAACACTAAGGAAAAGAACGAAAGATCTTCCTTCAACAAGCCTGTGATTTGAACACTGTGAAGAGCAGCAATAAATCCTTTGGGCTTTGGTTTGGTCCTATGTGTTGCATTCTTTCTTATAAACAGAACACTTGGGTCTGTATGTCAAAAGCACACAGCCCACAGCCCAAAATGGCCTGGTGCTTTGAACAGTGAGAGTCAAACCACAGGACAGATCCAGCAGACCAGCTACTAACTCCATTATGAGCCTGCAAGCATAAAAAAATCATCAGTTCAGGCAAACAACTGTAAACACTCCTGACCTCAGAGAAATCCTTGCAGCCTACAGTCTATGTGGCCAAACAAGTCATGAGACTGGAGAGGCAAGTCACACTAAGACAGAGAATAAGGACTGCTTATTTTTATTATTTTTAACTAGAGTTTCCACTTGTATCTTTCCTTTGCATAGCTCACGAATAATTAAGGAGGTTTAACTTTCAACATGCACATTTTTTATGTGTGCTTCTAACTGATTTACTGATAAACTGGTTTTGAGATTAAAGCCGTTTCTTTAAACGTTTGTATTATGTGTGTGCTAGATATTCCATCCAGATTATTTTTGTTTGCACATCCACTCAAGACATTCACACCTCAAGGACTGTCAAACTCTTGCCTCCCTAGCTCCAGAATGCCCAGGAGCCCTGGTGTGAGATGTTGGCTCCAGAGATGCTAGCTGCAAAACTCACATTTGGCTTCAACAAATTTCACTTCGGAAGTCTCTAATAAAAGTGAATTAGACTACTAATGGGAAAAGTGTGTGCAATCCTCAGGTTAGCCTTCACATTTTGATCCTTTGTAACAGTAAATACCTGAGGAGCAAGGGAGGTAGGACCCCCTGGGGACTAGAAGGTCTACATTTTTAATGAAGCTTTGACAAAACAAAGTATTGGTATTTCCTTTACTAACAACATTGTTATCTCTACAAGGAAGACAACAGTTGCCATTCCTTTGAACAATCTTGAAACGTCGTCCTGCTCATCTGTTCTCTACAAACACGAATTCATTCCGGCAACACTAGGGTTTTGCCCAGACTAACAGAAAAACAGGTTTGATACCTACAAATTAGATACATAAAATCCCTCAGTGTTTTCGATTCTCGTCCTAACGATGTACGAACAGCTCACTGAGATTTCCTGATCAGTATCTACCCGGCTCCCGTCGGTCGGGGTAATGCAAAACCACGGTCCAGAGGCACCGCACCGGTGCCAGTCCTCCGCAGCAGCAGCAGCTCCCTCCGCACATCCCCCGCTCCCTGCCCCTGCTCGCCCTGCGCCCGCAGCCCCCGCTGTCCCCTCCGGCCCGACGGGCGCCCCGGAGCTCGCCCAGCTCCAGCCTAGNCTCCTCCAGCACCAGCCGCTTCCGCAGCTCCTTCCGATCGTATTTCACCGTCACTTTCCCCTGCTGGTGGCGCCGCTGCTGGACCTGCACCACCGCCGCCGCCGC